>VZRJ01006418.1:7370-59530 GCA_013397565.1 Ptilonorhynchus violaceus
AGAGAGAAAGGAGAAAAAAGGAAAAAGAGAAAAAAAAAAAAGAAAAGAAAATCCTAAATGAAAAAAAAAAGGAAAAAATACATATTTTTAAAAGAGAGCACGGATTAAGACTTAAAAATAATAATAATAATAAAATAATAATAATTAAGTAGGACAGTCCAAAGTAGACTTTAAGGGAAACAAAGACCCCTGGAAGTTCTGTTCTGTTTAGTTTATAAATATATATATATTTTTATTTGTTCTTTTGTTTTGTTTGTTGGTTGTTTTGGTTTTTTTTTTCCTCCTCTCCTGGATATTTATTTCTTTGGTATTTTGAATAGATGTTTTAAATGATATGAACCGGACCTTCAAGAGCCTTAAATAGTTTCTTTGATAATTTATTATCATGTGAACTGTACTCACAGGGGAAAAAATTATTTTGTGAGGCCGAGCAAAACCGCGCAGAGTCTATTTTTCTACATGTCACGTGTGTCCTGACTTTCAGAAAGCAAAATTCTGTACTTTCCCATCTCTCCATTACATTGCTCCTTCATTTCAGCAAGTCTACAAAACAAGCAAACAAACAAACAAACACACACAAAAAAGACAAACTTCAAGGGGGTCCGTAAATTATATTTTTATACACAGAATTGTAAATTAGATTTTTTTGAGAGATCAATACTTAACTGAATCACATTTCGTTTTTTGAAATAGTGTAAAATATGAGAATATATTATTTTAATTTAAATAGTTTCAAATGTAACATCATTTCCTGTATTGTTTTCCATGTTTTGCTTTGTAAAAACACCATTTGGCCACGTTCATGGAAGTCAAGACTGTTACACAAACTTTTTATTTGCAAAAACCGTAAGAAACTTTGTTATTTTTAACTTCAAAAAAAGTTTATTAGAAAATAATATTTTTTAAAAAGCGCACATGGCGGCAATTCTGTGACGATGGAGATGGTAGTTTGTACAGAGGGGGGAAAAGGATGTTTTGCATTAATAAATTGAGAAATAACTGCTGTAAATTTACTAAAATGTATTTTTGAATATTTTGTAATAGTTTTAATAGTTTTATAGAAATAAAATGTGCCATGCACAGTTTGGTTAGTATATAATAACTAAGAGTTCCTGGTGCATCCCATTTTTTTTTTTCCTTTTTGCTTATTGGTTTAGGAAACATGAGGCCTAAAATGAGTGCCCGTTATTTTATTTAGATGTGTTGCTTATAACATTTGATTTTGGTACTTTAATTAAGGAAACGAATCCATCCCATCTGTGCATAACCTGGAATCTCTTGTACTAACAGTAGAACCTCACTTATTTGCACGAGCGACCGGCAGTCGAGTTTCCCTTTGCCAGAGCCCTGGCTCCCCATCCGCACTCAGAGGATGCTCCCCTCTTCCAGCTCCAGCCCCGGCTCCATATCCACTTCCCGGTCTGGTCCGGAGACTGCAGACAGCTCTTAAAATTGATTTCTGAGGATGCTAAATCAAGTTTTCCCTTTGAAGAATGTTCATGTGAAGGCAGGCAGCTGCCTTCACCTTGTGGCAACACCAGGATTTCAGTGGGCTTCAATTTGGGTGCCCAGAAGATGGATATCTAAGGGAGAGACACTGGCTTTGGTGAGTTAGAGGGATTCGTGTGGCTGATGCTGGAAGAAGGAGCCGGCCACCAGATTTCACTGGCCACTCTGAGTAACAGCACAGGGTTTGGGGCCACCGAGAACAGAGCAAAACACCCTTTGAAAAACAAACAAAAGGATAAAGATTTGTTAATTTATTGTGAGAGACATTCCTTAGCTGTAACGCAGGAGTCCGTCCTGAGCCACCGATGGGGGGACGTGCTGGAGATGTGTTTGGGGAGCTGAGTGGTGGGGCCAGTGCTGCGCCCCTCGCCTGGTCCCAGCCCCAACCCACCTCGAGGGGATCATCCTTGACAGGTGCTGATCAGTGAGGTTCTGCTGCACCTCGTGCTCCTCCACGGAGGGTTTCCAGGATCCCTTTAAAAATTTTGCAAAACATTGTGTGTGCATGTGTGTGCGCGTCTGCGACAGGACCGTGCCGGAAGGGAGCTTTCCTTGAATGTCTTCTCACCTTTTCTTTGGTTTCCATTACTCACCGGTCTAGGACCTTCATCCATCGGGCCTTTTGCTCCAGAGACACAGCTACGTTCTCTGCTGGGATGGACGGCAGCTCCAGGGCCTTCTGGAATGCCCCTGCCTGGGGCCATCACCACAGAGTGTAGACCATGCTCTTCCATGCTGAAATCCCAGGAGCTACTGGAGTGCTGTCAGGAGCTGGTGGCCGAGCCCCACATATGTGCACTGCTGTGTCAAGCCCTAACAGATGGATGTGGTCTCTCCTTCCTGTCAGCCTCCAGTCCAGGTCCAACTTCCAACCTCCAAAGCTCGGACATGGCCAGGGTGATGAGACTTCGGTGTGACCACAGCATGCTGCAGCGCCAGGATAGGAACCAAGCCACCCACATGCCCACCCGATGTGGGGCATCACAGTGGACTGTGGACTGCCTGGTGGGTGCCAGGGACCTGCTGCCCACCCCAGCTTGGACTCTGCCACCTCCATGTCTTTGGGGTGCACTGAGGGCTTTAAACATGGCTGGTTTGGGGCGTGTGAGAATGTGATGGGGAAACAAATGAGCTTCTGCTGTAAGAGTCTGGCCTTCGTACAACAGTGTCTGGGTATCTGAGCTCTCTTTCTCCTGTCTCTGAGTGGTGCCAGTTTTTAAGGCCTTTACTCAAAAAAATGACCGTGTTGGAATGTGCCTTCTCCAGAGGTCGGGTGGTGGAAGTGTTTAGGGATGTCAGTGATCAAACTTAAAGCCACTGGCTTGGGGGCTTCAGTCTAAATCATAGCTGAGATGTAAAAGAGCCATCAGACCAGAGGCCATGCTTGTGTCAGGGCAGGACGGGGCCGCATCAGACATTGCCTCATTTGATCCTCACCGAAAGGCCGGGATGAGCTCCGAGCTTTGTGCTGTGGGAGAAGCTGAGACGCTGTCTTATTCCAGGATCAGCCTGTTTCACCCAGCAGAGAAATGCTGTGCCGTGTTCCCCGTTGCACTTATTCCAAGCGGCTTTGCGTCTTCCTCTCACCATGTGCGTGTTCCACCTCTCCCTGCGGCGCCTCTCGTCTGGATCACCCCTCCGTGGTGTGCGTTAGAAGTGCTTCCTCAGGTGGGCCAACCCAGCCCACAGCTACAGCTCTCGTATGAAGGATGTACTGTCATAACCTTGTGCAAAACGTCTAGGAGATGTCACTGTCCATTTTCAGGGTCCGAGTACGGCAATAGTTTGTATAAAATGTACACATAGTGGTGGCTACAGAATAGTTTATGACTAAATACATATCTATTACTGTTAAAATAATGTATAAGAATGTACTTGAAGCTATTATCCTTGTGCTCTGTTGTCTGAATAATTAAAGAAATTACAGAGACTTCCTGAAATGTCTGATATGTGACGGCATTCCTATTGCATGCTGGCAGCTCTGTGGTGTTTACCCTGATGACATTGAAATGAGGAGTGGGGATTCTGTGGGATTTGGCATGGGACTCTTCAAGCACATCAGGAATTGTGCCTGTGCCGCTTCATGTGATGGCCACAACCTCCCTCTTCTCCCACCTAGAGCCACATAGACAGTCTGTCATTCACCTGTGAAATATTGCGTGGCTCTGCAAAGCCAACTCATTTGGAAGGGATTTGTGGTGTGATGGAGGTGTCCTGAAGGGCAGCCCACCAGCAGCTGCTTGTCCTTTCCCCCTCCCCCACCCAAGCCAACGTGAGAAGTGACCCTAATGAAACTGGAACTAGTTTGTGTTCGCCTGGTCTTTCAAGCAGTGCCCCGGTGCTCAGACACCAGGTAAACCCCCCAAAGGGAAGCTTGGATGCACCAGCAAAAGAGGATCACATCCACAGTGCAATTGAAACCCAAGCCAAGCACTGGGCTAAACCAGGCCTTTCACAGCCAGGAGGCTGTGCCGTGCCACAGCCAGCAGCTCTTTGTGCCCTCACATGGGAAAGTTTGCTTAGCTGTATCTTTATATATATATATGCACATATATGTACACATATATAATATTATTATCCTTATTTTAAGAGCTCAGCATATCCTACCGGGATATAAATATGTTTACATTGGCCCTCCTGAGCATTTCACACCGCGCCGGGGCTGAGCAGGAGATGTAAATCAGCCCGGCTGGGCGATAATTGGGCAGCAGTTTTGCAGCCCCAGTACAGCAGCTATTTCAATTACAGGGGGAAGGAAACCAGAAAGAGCATTTTATTTTACTCATTACTGCAAGCCATAAGGGACCACTAGATTTCTTAAGCTTTTGAAATCCTCTCTTCAGCAGTTTCTGCCTTAAAACTAGTTCAAACTTAACTGAAAAAAAGGTCAATTTTCCATGTACAGAACCCTTCAGAGGTTTCAGATGAGCAGTGTTAATGTGATCCTTGGCCTACGCTGGCTGAAAGGGAAAAAAATCATCTTTAAAAGATGCTTCTTTACAAGCAATGGAATTGTCTCAGATTTGATGGGAGCCACTCTTTGTGCCAAGATTGTTAAATATAATTTTTAGCACTTTGCGTTTGGGATGTTTAGGCTTACACATTTAAATAATTTTGGTTTTTAGGGATGAAAAGAAGGGAGCAAATCCAGGAAATATGAGTTTAATGATCTTGTCCTCGTTCCAGTAATATCAAGAGTGGCATCCAGAGTTGATCTGGGTGCACAGGCAATTGTGCACCTTAAAACCGAATGCAGGGCCTTATATAACTTCTTTTCCTTTCATTTTTAAGTGTGAGCAAGACAGCTCTTCAGACAAATATTGCTACAAATCAGGAGTGAAACCACAAGGTCAGGAAATCTGTTTGGGGTAAAAATATTTGTTTTGATGCCCTGTGACCTAAATGTGAAATAAATATTAGATTTGCTCAGTTTGGTGTAAACAAATGTCCGTTTGTATTACCGAGGAGGAGAGGTGACAAGGGATGCTCCGTGTGGCGTGACCGTGGAGAGTCCCTTGGCCACCAAACTCACATCTGGCTGCTGCCCAAGGGCAGGAGGGCCTGGACATGGTCAGGGCAGCAGGGATGCTGTGAGAGCCCCATGTGCTTTGTGCAGCTCTGCTCAGCTCGCTGGGTTCTGGGAAGGGCGCAGGAACCCCTTGTTCCTCACCCCATCTCTCGGGCACAGCTTGCCTGGACCATCTCTCTGGGACACCAGGATATCTCCCTTGGAAAGGGGATGTGCTCACAGGGAAGATATACTTGGGAATGCTGTATCATTCCAAGTTTTGAGTCTTTTGATGGCATTCTCTGCAAGGGAATGGATGATACATCTGTGTGCAATTACAGCAACATCCTTCTGGTATCATGACAGACACTGTGTCACAGACCTGTCGTAGGGCTTCACTGGGTGGAGGAAGCTTATTTACAAGCAGGATACAGCTCAGGCTTTGGCTAGGTTGGAGCATTAAAGCATTTCATGGGCTTTTTTTTTGAGCAGTTTAGGCTGTAAGCAGTCTCTGATAGTCTTAGGTCTAATTTCAGCCCGTACTGGGCCCACTTACAGCAAGCTGCTGGAGGCCACCCTCTGCCAGGTCTCACATATCTGCAGGATGGAGGGGCTCCATCCCTCTGAGTAACTGGTATTGTTAAATAAGCTAACAGTTTTCCTAAATACAGCAGCATTGCATCCCATTTACCAAGAATCTTCCTTTATATTTTCTTCGTATTTATTCTGAGAGGAAGGAACCAAAGAGTTAAAGCAAGATTAGTTTTAAGAAATCCCAGGCTCAAAATCTGGGACATTCAGAGTTCTGCCAAGCTCTGCACTGAGCAGAGAGCTGAAACCTCACTCACCCAGCTCACCTCTTCCTTGTAAGTCAGCCCTGTCCTGTTTTCTACAGCAGCAAGCACTGGCTTTAATTATTAGACTGTGATGAATGCAAATAAATATTAGTCTCAGGATTGCTCATGAACAATTCTCTTGGAATAGTCACCAGCCTGCTCTAAGCTTTGTTGGCTTTGCCAAATGATGCCCTTTCTACTCAGCAAAGTTTTTCTGGAAACATGAGCATAATAAGTGTACAGTATCAAACAAGTCTGTTCTGGCACAGTATTTGTGTGAATAACCATTTTGTGCCAACACCAGTGGAAGGTACGAGGTTCAGAGGCATCAGAAAGTCCAACTGCCATTCAAATATTTGCAAATAATGAATATGTGGTCCCACAAATAACAACAAACCAACCACGTTGCTTTCATTGAGGAAAATGATTATGAATCACTGTGTACTGTGGGCTCAATCCAACAACCACCAGCGTCAAAAGAAGCCTTTCCACAACTTCAAACAGGCAGGGAGCTGAGCTGTGTTTGCTCAGCTTTACCTGGTGTACCCACCGCTCTCACATTGCACCATTAAATAATAGAATTTATCAGGCGAATAAGAATTTCCTACAGCAGCCAAGAGTGGGCAAATGTCATCTCCTGACTGCATATGTGCAGCTCCCACTGATGTCAGCAGGGTTATGTATGGGCAAAATGAGGTCAGACTGTGTTGTCCTACTTTACGTGCCCTGTGGTATTACACTCAATTAAGTTTTGTCTCCCAGGACACAGCCTCCCTCCCACTTAAGTCACCAGGAACTTTGTCACTACACAACAGCGCAGGAGGAGGCACGAAATACCAGACTTTGATCTAGAGAGCAATAAGGTTTAACCCAGGTATTCAGGAACTTTCCGCTGCACTTTGAAAAGGGGGGGTTAAATTTGGTAGAAAAATAAATATACCCATGAAAATCCAACATGGGGCATCTTCAGGAGAAGGCAATGGCTTTGCAAACTCACTCAGAGCCTTGCAGAGTGTGGTAGGCTCAGCAAGATTGTCTTCCCAAAGCAGCAGGGAATCCTTCCTGCCCTCTGCCAAAAGCTCCCCACCCATCCTTGCAGAAAGATCCTGAATATCGTGGGCAACACTTCTTAGGCAGCTCAGGAGAATCAGTCACATCTTCTGTGTGGGTGACCACATGTTTGACTGCTTTGAAAATATTAACCACTGGTTATGAACTGGAACTATAAATAGCTGTAGGAAGGAGAAAACAGTAAAAAAAAAAAATCCCTCATTACAGACAAACAAGTTGCCAGAACAGTGCTGGGCTTTGAGTGAACCGGGTTTGGTCCTTGCCTCTTTGATGGGCTTTCTTCTGATTTCGAGCAAGTAGCTTGTTGTCTCCCTGCCTTCATCAGAGATGTGCAGAAAAACATCTCTGAGGATAATTTTCCATGGTCTATGGGGTCTACATGATGAGAAACACAGTGATTCAAATATCATCTTCTGCCTGTGCGTCACCCTGAGGGATCTCCTCTCTGTGCATGTGGTGAAATGCAAGAACTATCCAGAACCTTTACATGTCAGACTATTTGAAACCCTCTTATTTATACATTGGTTAAAAATTTCATTTAATTTTTCGATGTCTCACGGCTGCCAGTATTAGGCATCCTTGTACACAGAGTAAGCATGTTTCCTGCTGGATTTTTAAGTCCATTCTAAATGCCTTTGGAAAAGGGGACAGCTGGCTTTTTGCATGATGTTAAACTCTGCATTAGACACATATGTCACAAGGAGGACCCATGAGGTTTTAGCCAGATCAAGGCTGAGAAATTATTTTGGCTTCTGATTGTGTCTCCATGTGCTTCCATGGTAGGTGCCTGCTGGCTGGAGGAGTCTGGCTGGACAAGATCTCCGTGGGCTAATGACTGAGCTGAGACACAAAGAGCTCACAGAGACAACTGCAAACATGTCTGAGTGTAGGTGTCCTAACTTTACTCCTGAATCCTGCCTAAAGTGTCACTTCAGCCCTCTGCAGAGGGTCCCTGTGAGGTTCCAGGCTACATTTGGGATATTCTGGACTCATCCAGTGGTCCTGGTGAGGGGTGCACATAGACTTTCCTTAGCTCTGCAGAGTGACCAAGCTCTGGGCCCAGACGTATTCACCCCTCTCTGCATCCATGGTGGGGTAAGCCCAGTGTAGTCCAAAGCCAGAGCTTTCTCTGGAGCTGGTTCTCCACTGTGGGATTAGCTCAGGACTTCAGAGAAGCCACAAACCTCAGTGCCTCTCTTTCCAAGAGCAAGGCACACTTGTTCAGCCTTGCCTGCGTAGGTATAAACACTGTGCACGTACATTGTAGTTAATTAAAACTATTCCCACTCAATTTTCCCCTGGGGGAAGGAAGGGAGAAGATAGATACTCATGGGAGAGGTGCTCATCGCTTTGCTTAATGTGATCCGGAGTGGGACACGCAGTGCCGTGGGGAGAGAAAGCTGTGGGGGGCTGAGGGAGCACCATGGAGAGCTGTCCCTGGAAAGAAATTTCCCTCAGTCTGTGCCTTGTCAAAGGGAAGAAGTGATGTGCTTCTAGGGGAGGAAACAAGAGACCCAGAGCATCTGCTGCCCAAGGCGAGGAGACGTGGACAGAGGCTGGCCCTGACAGCCCCCCAGCGTAGACTTCTTGCTTGGGACTTTTGGGCATCTTGGGAACCTCCCATCCTCCAAAGCCCAGTTTTTTGGCAGCTCATGAAAGGAGAGGAGAAGTCAGCAGTGCCTGGGTGTGGACATGACGCAGCCAGCGCTCAGTCCGAGTGACCCAGCGCTGACCCCAGGAGCTGTCCTGGGCATCAGACACAGATACCAGCGCAGAAGGAAAGGTGCAGCTTTGTGGGACCTCGCCGGGGGGCACTGGCAGACGCTGCAGCGGTTTGCAGCAAAAGCTGACCCATGCACAGCAAGAAGGACCTAAGCACCACCAAGATTCTGGACATGCAAAGTGATTTTGCTTTTCCCAAAACAGGATAAAACCAACTGCATTCAGCAATGGGCAGGATGCAGCCACTCATCAGGGCAGGGGGAATGTCTCTGTGCAGCCCCTGCCCCACCAGGGACTCAATACAGGTCTCTGGACAGCAGTGATGCCATTCCTGAGGGAGCTGTGGCGTGGGTTCCTCACCTGGGGCTCAGGTGCTTGTGACCCCACAACAAGAGGAGCTGTCAGGGTAGGATCCAAGTGTCCCAAACGTCCAAAATGAAAGAAAAGTCAGATTTCGTGCTATAGGTTCCCAAAGAGGCAAATTGTCATTTTACAAAAGTAAAAAAAGGCCGAATTTGGACTCCCCTTGGAGCTGCTCTTTCCATCAGGAAAGTGTTTTGCTTGACCACGAGGTGTTCCCTTTCAGGTGTTTTTTGTCTTAGGAAGGAAGTGTTTGTACTTTGCTTATCAACTGAAACTGGGAATGAAATACACCTAAATGTTATTTCTCCTTTGGGTATAACTGAATATGCAGCAAAGTTGGGGTATCTTTTTGTAGATTTATCCATTGGAGCTATTCCTTTCCTATTAATAGGGATCCTGACAGGACAGAACTATTTATTGAGAGTTAAATAGTGACATCTGTTATCAGGAATATCAAATCTAGAGAAGATGTTTCATATTAAAATAGAAACTCAGGGCCAAATTTCCTCTTGATGAATACAGACACAGCTTTATAAACTTCTTCAAAGTTTCACTCTTCACACCAGAATAAAATTCAGCCCAAGGAGCTTCTATAAACAAGTCTTACACACATGTGCAAAAAGAGCCTGCTCTTAAAAAGTGTCTCACCAAAAAAAAAAAAATAAAAAAGAGGCAGAAACAAAACCCCAGGCCTTTCAGGCTTTGCTGCATTAGGTGGAATCAAAGTGACCTCTAGTGATTCCCTGGTAACCGTGCAGCTCTGCAGCCGCCCACGCCGAGCTCGAGCGGTGAGAGGGGATGTGTGCTGCTCCCTCGGCTGGGATAAATGCAATCAATACCTGATTAAAGCAAAATTACAGACATTAATGGCCGTTACAATAACAATTCTTGCCATTCAAGAATAGGATATTTCCCCGAACTTTACTGTTTCTTTTCATGCAAACTGTGCACTGTTAAAAGGAGGGGTTTTTTTATCAGCCCATTAAAAGTCAGCAACACAATGAATTTATTAGTAACTTATCATCCATGTGTCTTCTGGCACTGCTGACGTGCTGTTCTTTGGGAATAGACAGGATAGGAAGTGCACTAGATTTGTGATTTAATTCATTTGTTCCTACTTTTTGGAAGAGTTGCAGACTGATCACAAAATTATTACCAGTTGTGCAGGGAGTGTGGAGTGTTGCTGTGGGGCTAAGCCATACCCATCCCCAGGTTCAACCAGAGAGATTTTCACCTCTTCAAGGTCATCTTTTCCCTCCCAGGCTATTAAGTTTTTTTTAAAAAGAGCACAGAGAGAGGATGTTACAATTCATCAGCAGTGGGGGAAATGAAAATTGTGTATCAGCCAAATTATGTCGGTTTACCACGAAAATCAATAGCGAAGGGGGTTAGAAATGGGATGTCATCATTCAGAGGCAATGCAGGAGAAGATCTGTCAGCAGCAAGACGGCTGTGTGCTCTGTCCTAATATTCCCCAGGGATATTTTAGGGTTGGGGAAGGCAGAAAAAAATCATTGATTCCTTTGGCATGGGAGATTGGGATGGGCACGAAGGAGATGCTCAGGAGGTGCTGAGCTCTGTTTGGACTCAGAATGCATATATTTAAAAAAAAAAAATCTTCCATAGTTTAGATGTGTCAATCTCTGAACCAGAGCTGGGTGAAAACCAGGACCCTATTCCTGCCAGAAAAACCCCACCCAGCTGCTTTAGTTTCATTCGTATTTCAAAGAAGTTAATCTCTGACCTCTGATTCCTTCCTGCCCTATCTCTACATCCATTAAAGACCATGAGGTTTGACATCTGCAGAAGAAGGACAAGAACACTGCTTCCGCCTTGCTCTCTCTCCCTGCTGAGGGCTCTCCACGATGGTCATGCAGAGAGCAAATTGCTGTCTGAGTCATTTCCAGGGCTGATTTAGCATTCCCTGTAATTTTCACGGAGGCTGTGCCGCAGCCGCTGTAATGAATCGAGCTCCCTTGTTGTGGTCAGTGCCAGTCTGGTCACCCACTTGCAATAAAGATCCTTTCTTTTCCCCTGGATTTGTCAGCACCTTCCACTCCCACCAGCAAGTACTATTTGGGACATTCCTAGGATGCGTTTCAGAAGGACTTCACATGGAAATGAGAAGTTTTCCGATGGGTGTTGTCTGACTCGCTGTCTCAGCCTGACCCTCTGCCTGCCCCACCAGCCCTGTGAGGGATGCTGGGGACCCTCCTGCCCCTCTGGTGGGTCCACAGTGTAAAACCCGGCTGTGTTCCTAATAACCACTGCTCTATACCCCAACATTCCCAGGTATTCCTGAGTGCTGGGCTGTTACTGTCAACCCATGGTTTCACCTGCCACCGCTCAGGAGCATCTTCTGAATTCAGCCTCCTCCATCCTGGGGCATGAAGCAACCTGAATGAGTGAAATGATGCATGTCTTTGTCCAGGGCCCAGAAATCAGCCAGAGGGATGTATTTGTCACCAAATAATGAATTCAGCTACCAGAGGGTCCCAGCCCAGGCTGTGCCCTGCCCGGGTAAGCCTTCCACAGAGCTACGGCCGGGGGCCAGGAGACAGGTCCCAGCCACACTTCTGTGTTAAGTCAAATACGACTCGATCTGTGTTTGCTCTCAAGGCTTAGAGACTGAAGGGAAACATTTTTATTTGTTGTGAGCAGCAAAACCAATCAAAACAGGTGGGTAAGAAAGAGCAGGGGGCTCAGCACTGGATGATCTGGTGCTAACTCTGAATTATCTTTTAGACCAAGGTATCTTTATTGGTGTTAAACCAAACCAGAATCCTTCTGTGCTTCAGTTAATTTCTTTCACAAGGAAACATGCACATTTTATTAAGCTCCTTATAAATTTAATTTTCATTTTGGATTAAATGATATCATTTTAATGAAAGGCAGCAGCTAGAAAAATGCATTTTGTCTTGAAAGAATCACTTTCTGGTAAAGAACCATTTCCTATTTTTAAAGCCAGGACTGTGATAATCCAAATACTTGCATAGCCTTTGGTTACCAACCCTGAAAGCTGTAAAAATATAATTTATTTTATACGTGCATGCTGTGGGTTTATTTTTCCAGCTAAGGAATGAGAATACAGAAGCTAGCTTCACTTTTGTGGTCTAATAGGTCAGCACAGATTTACCCTTTTAAACATGTGCAGCCATAAATACAAAACAAAACAAATTGTTGCTGCTGCTGTGATCCAAACCCCAAATTAAAAACAAATACAAATTAGAAATCCCCTTTAGAAATCTCATCTGTCTAAAACTGCTGAAATATTGTCTTGATGACAGAACTTCTCAAATAACAACATGGTATAATAAGTTGACCTTTTAGGATATTTTTACTAAACCTTTATTTTGTTTGTTTTGAATATCCTAATACTTAGAGGCATTTTTAAATTTGACTCTGTGAGCATGTGTTTGCATGTGAATTTCAGATTGTGTTGGGTTTTTTCAAGTTAGCTTCCAGCCTTCATTGTTTGCAGGAAAAATGTTAAGAAGGTGAACCTGAAAAGTTAAAAAAAAGAGGAAATTAAAGTGAAACTTGAGTTTACAATGACCTTGTACTTATGTCACGGTAAAGTTTGCACAGTTTAAATTGGCATCAGGAGATGATTCAAAAGGAGCAAAGTAGAACATTTAAATCCATAGCAAAGTGTAAACCAGCCAGCTGCATGCCAGCCCACCCCGCTCAGCCTGTCCACAAGACAGTGTCACCCTGGTCCTCCATGGGCACTCCTTTGAAGAAGGCAAAACATGATGGTGTTGAATATTTTAGAGAAAGTTCACTGCTGTCCAAAGGAAAGTTTTCCTAAGGGAAGAATATTTGACAATCTGTTCCTTACAAAATGTCTCACCGAATCCATTGGGACTGGAAGCAATGGTGGGGTGCAGGAACAGAGAGTGCCCCAACAGCCTGGAGAAATCAGTGCTGCACAAAATGCTCCTGCAGGCTCCTCCCAGCTGTCTGTGCAGATTTGGTTTTCCTGCCCCAGCACCCAAGAGTGGATTTAGGAATGTCGAAGGAAGAAGCAAGAGAGAGGAGGGGCAAACACTGGGGCTGAGGGGTCCCTTCAGCTCCTCCCCAGCATCTCCTGCAGGGGTTCCAAACAGAGCCAGCCTCCAGACTTTCCTCCTGCCAGAGGGGAGCGAGTCAAAATATTATAACAACACAAGGCTCCCTGGCCCTGGTGGGGCTGCACATGCCCTCTGAAGGTGTTGAGACGAATGGCTCTTCTCCCTGGATCTTCCTGGGCTGTGTCTGTGGTTTACACAGTTTTGTGATACCCAGAAAGTGTTGAAAATGCATTCCTAGTCCTCCTCAGGCACCCTTGCACAAGGCAGAGCCAGACACACGACTGTGGGCAGCCCACACTCCTGGGGACAGGCTGGCAAGCCTCTGAGCAGCAAAGCAGCCAATCTTTGAAGGTTTACAAGGAAAATTGCTGTAAGCCAGGTTGTGTAGCTCGGCTTTGCAAAGGAATAACCTAAAGGATATTGAAATGTCCAGCTAATGAATAATGAAGCTATCCCTGCACAGCTTCATTCACCCTGCAGAGAGGAGTGAGTCAAAGATAACTGAAGTACAGCTTGAAAAGCACCTTGCTGTGGTTTTCAGGACAATGCTGATACCGAACATGGGAGGAAGAGGGAAATGGCTCATGGATACATATGAAAAATTACTGGATCCACCACAGAAATTCAACCTGTCCTTTTACACCCTTAACCAAGAAGCCTTGCTGCTCTCCAAGCGCAGCCAGGAACCAGCATTTGAGATGACACATCCAGAGAGGATGATGTTAAACAGATCCATCAAATCAGCTGTGTTGGCAGGGCAACTGGGAAAGTAGAAACTCTAATTTGGGGTGGGGAGGAGAGCGCCTGAGCAAGCACAAGGCAAATGTCTTGACCCTGGTACTGCACAAGAAAACAGAGCAGGTTTTAGATGAACAAAGGATCAAAGGTGGAGAGCCAAACAGAAAATGGGATTTATAGTACCAGATTGGATCAGTTAATGCAGAATGGTTCTTTGATAAAGTCAGCGATTTTCTTTTATTTTTAGACAGAACAATTGATCTAAGGTGAATTTGCAATGATGTTACATTAGTATATGTTACCTAAGCCTGAGAGGATGGACACAAGCAAAGCTGATGTGGAAGCTGAAGGCTTGGCAGCGAGGAGCTGTGAAGAGCTCACTGTGAAAATGGAAGGAGGAGACAAATGGATTTCCTCACACATTGATTGCTTCACTTATCTATTCTAATGCCCTGGCAGAAATTTAGGAGTATGCAGTGGGGGGGTGACACCAGGAGAACTGCCACAGTCAATAAATGTGGTCAAAATATTGGTCAGGAAGCATGAGACCACCTTGACCAAATAACAGAAATTGTGAGAAAATGATAACCAGAAGTGCTCCTTGTGAGTAAAAACAGTTATTCCTGTCAGAAACAGGTGGTGAGAGGGGAGAACTGAGTCCTACAGGCATTAGCCACATCCATGTAACCACCAGGAATGTGGCATACCTGTGCAAAAAGCCAGTGTGATGCTATCAGGGGAGGTATTTCCATCAGAACTGGGGGAAAAGCTTTGGGAAGCAGCACCATATGCACAAGAACAAAGGGGTTTTGAAGTTGAATTTTTTGCTTAGAATTCGAGTGAGTCTGATGATGATGGAGATGTAGGAAGAAAGCCAGGGGACTGCACACTCTGAGAGGTGGAGGCTCAGAGACAGGTCACTGCTGAAAGGTTGCTCATCCTTTATGTACATTAACACTGGCCAGTCACACCAGCCATGGAAAAATAAACACTCAGCAATACATCACGTCTCTCCAGGAATTTCAACAGGTTTCACACGTGTCTCTACAGCTGATTTCTTGTTATTTAAAGCAGTGTTTAGCTTGCACTTTTATGTCAGAAGAGATCTCCAGGGCTGACAAGCAGCAGCCAGGAGATAGGTAGAGGTTTAAGGTCACACTGGAGATGGGAGATACCCATCCCAATCCAAGCTCTGGTAAATCAGGCATGTCAAACCCAGAGGACAGGGGTTTGGCAGGAAAGAGCTCCAGACTCAGCTGCAGGACAGGTGTGCAGAGCCACAGCCCTGGATGGGATGCCTGGATGGGATGTCCAGGTGAGGTGCCTGGGAACACTCACTTATGGCTGATGATATTTTTGGTGGCTGCAGTGAAAAGGCTGACGTGATGTGGGTAGGAAGTGGAGTTATCACCTCTGCAGTGTGGGCACAGCCCAGCTCTGCTCCTGTCCAGAGGCATCACCCCACCACAGAAGGGGGCACAGGGCAGTGCCTGATTAGGGTCCAATTCTGGGTGGTTCCTACATGGAGAAACAGAGTGCACAGCTCAGAGAAAAGCCCAGTTTCTTCCCAGTATGATGAAGGGATTTTTGCCTGGCCAAACCTTGCAGCCCACATTGCCACACAGCTTTTCTCTTGGCAGGTTTGGTGCCCAATTCACTATTTCTCATAGTGAGCTTCCTTCTGGTCAGGAACCTGCTCTTTAATATACCCACAGTTATTATTGAATTAAAACCTTCCCTTTTTTCAGCTTCATTCTGGGTAAAGAAAATTACAATTAACCTGATTCAGATGTGAGTTAATTCATTTAATCTCCAGGTGTCCTTAATCTTGAAATTAATACCCCTAAAACATGGCTAAGTAGCATTCAACTCTCTTCCTTTAATTATGTGTATAATGAAGCTCATTTAGAAAGCAGGCAGCAGCATGGAGACCATGCTGGAGGTGTTACACCTCTTTTGCACTACCACCCAAATCCCCTTTCCAGGTTAGGATGACAGTCAGGACATCACTCAGCACCAGCTGCCGACACTGGTCCTAAACAAGTCTCACACAGCACAAGGGCCTGGGAATTTTCAGTTCTGCCACATACGGAGAAGAAATGGCCTCAGTGGACCCAGCTTGTGGCTGTTATGGTTTTTCCTGCCATCCACCAGCAGGTAAAGAAGTTTCACTGGCAGCAATCCCCTCTCATTCCTCCCACCTCTCCCTGCATTAATCCTCCCCTCTGCCACACAGCAGCCAGGCTCTGGCATCCCTCAAACACTGCAAGTGAGAAACAAACTTGAGTTAAACTATTTTTTTTTAACCTGATCTCCTCAACGTGGGGAAAAAGAGGCTCAGAGGAGACCTTACTGCTCTCCACAACCACCTGAAAGGAGGTTGTGGCAGGATGGGAGCTCGTCTTGTCTCCCGAGGAAGATGTGATAGGACAAGGGGAAATGGCCTCAAGTTGCACCAGAGGAGATTTATGTTGGATTTTAGGAAAAAATTTCTTCACAGAAAAGGCTGTCAAGCACTAGCACAGGCTGTCCAGGGCAGTGGTGGAGTCTCCATCCCTGAAGGTATTTTAAAGATGTGTAGATGTGGCACTTGAGGACATGGTCTAGTTGTGGACTTGGCAGTGCTGGGTTAGCAGCTGAACTTGGTGATCTTAGTTGTCTTTTCCAACCTAAACCATTCTGTGGCTCCATGATATTTTGGTTTACCACCTGGAGGGAGGCTGGCATGGAACATGAGTGTGGCCAGCTCACGGCCATCCCAGGGCAAGGAGCTGTGTCCTGCAGGAAGCACCCTCCCCACCAGCCCAGACTGCAGCCGGCTGCGTTTCCAGAGCTGCTTCCTTCCTTGCCTGTTCGTTATGCTTTTGTCTAAAGACTGCTGGGGGTGCCAGGGGGAAAGAAAGAAAATACCCTACCCAAACCAGTGGTAATTAGTTCCTGTAAATGGGTTTCAGTCTGGTTAAGTCTCTGGCTCAGTCCAATGTAAGTTTTTTTCGACGCCCTTTCCAAAATCACATTAAAACTGGTTCTCTGAGAATATTCTGGGGCATTTGGTGTAAACAATTCTGATATGAAACTGCAACAAGGCGTTCTTTGGTTTGGGTTTTTTTGTGTGTTTCCCTAGGGTGTTTCTAATCATGACACAAGGACCATATTCCTCTGGGAAACATGATCTTCCTCCCCCTACCCTCTGCTCCCTCGGGGAGCTTGGCAGTGCCCAGCTGGACAGCTCAGCCACCCACTGCCCACTCTCAGCACACCAATCCCTGGCCAGACACCTCTCCTGGCACTGCTGGGCTTGCCATGAGCAGGCAAAACTCCAGCACAACCAACACTTCCTTCAGCATCAGGGGCCCAGCATCGCTTCTGCCCATCCCATTGCTCCATGTGGGTCCCTGTCCCTCCATCGTGAAATCTTGCTGTAGATACAGGAGGAGGAAGGGGAATGTAAGCACTAAAAATGGATTTCTAACCCATAAAATGAATTAAAGATGGGCACAGGCTCTTCCCAGGATAGAGGGTTGCCTTCCAGGTGGGATGGGGCTCCCCCATCCCAACAGCTGTGCCAAGAGAGGCAGCAGAATCTGGGCAGAGGGTTTGGGAGGGCAGTGGGAGGTCCTGGGGGAAGAATTTCTCCCCACGCCTGTAGGAATTGCATCATTCGTTACTGGCCTGGGGATGGGCAAATGTTTGGTTGGAGGACATTTACCAGACTTCTTTAACTTTATGGGGCTGAGAAAGAAGAGAAGCCCTTGTACCTTCATGCCCAGGATGAGTCCTTGCAGCCAGGGCCAAAAAAACCACAGAGCTGGCAATGTTCTCTGTTGTTCACTGTCTCTCACACTGGCACATCCTCCCTTAGGATTCACTCACCAACACAAGGGAACCTAAAAAAACCCTGAGGACTTTTATGATGCTTTGCTTGTCAGGGATAACTTCACACCTTCACTCAGGAAGCAACCCCAAATATCTTGTGAATAAACACCACCTTCATGGAGAAGGTTCCCATCCACTGTGTTGCCCAGTCTGCACTTTTAAATAAAACCCAGGAGATTTGGATAAAATTTGTCAGCATTTTTTCATTTGCTTTCAAATGTTTGATGTTTCAGAAATGCTTGCCTTCAATACCTTGACTCCATGGCCTATGAGGCCTCCTCACCTTCCTTCAGGTCTCCTCCTGATCCTTGGGGTGAGCATGGCCTTCACCTGAGTCCTCCCTCACCCTGCTGCCAAGCCCCCATGGATGGAGATCCAGGCTCTGGATCTGGTTTGTCTGCTCCACGCCTAAGGACAAGCTGTATCAACTGAATGCTCCCAAGTCCATGGTGCCTGATGGGATTCATCCTGGAGTTCTGAAGGAGCTGGCAGATGTTATGGCAGGACCCCTCTTGATCATCTACCAAAGGTCCTGGAAGTTTGGGGAAGTCCCTGCTGACGGAAGCCACCCAAAGTTATTCCAGTCTACAGAAAGGGTGTGAGGGAAGAGCCAGAGAACTACAGACCTCTTAGTCCAGCCTCAGTTCCTGGAAAAATAATGGAGAAGATTATGCTGAGTACTGCTGAAAGGCATGTAAAGAATAATACAGTCATCAGGCACAGTCACTGTGGGTTCACAGGGGGAAAGTCCTGTCCTCAATGTTTATGTTTTAGCAGACCCATGAATCTGGGAGAGCTGCTGGGCCCTGGTGACCAGGAGCCTGTGCCTGTGATGGTGGATGGCAGGACAGAGGCCTTTCCTGGTTGGCTCTTTTCATTTGATGGGTTGGCTGGTTTTGCCTGTGGGATTTTTGGTTCTATTAGGGTATTTTTAGGCTTTTTGGGGTATTTATCGATACTATTTTGATAAGACAAGTATTTCTGTGCTCAATAAATCACCTGCTTCGTTTAAGCACCCTGAGAGGAGGGGGCAAAGTGAGGATGCAGCAGCTGCCAGACAGGAGATGCTCAGAGGATGCTGCCTCTGGGGCTCTGCAGTCTCTGACACGCTGCCCGGTCACCGGTGTCACCCCATCTCCTTCCGAGCCAAACCGAGGGGGAAAGAGCCAAGAAGGCAACACCTCGTGGCAGGAGGAGGCCACACTGGTGACACTGTGCACTGACTGGCCTGGTGCAGCCCACAGCACCTCGGACATTTCACGGGTGAAGTTCTCGTGTCAAAACGCAGAATCTCATCAGAAACAGCCCCTTAAAAGGGGAGCACTGACACAGAGACGGATGCAGAGCCTCCCTGACTGTCCCCTCCCTGCTGGGGCTGCACCAAGCCCTGTGAGCACCACGGTGGCTCACGGCAGCCATCTGGTGACCACCGTCATCATCTTCTAAAGAAACCAGATGAGTGATGGCAATGCTGGGGACAGAGAGCTGTCAGGCCGCTGCCAGAGCCTCCTCCCCCCCTCCTGAGCCGACCTGAGGTGGTACCTGGTTTCACTCGGGCAGCACACAGCACGACCCTGGGTGGGCTCTTGCGCAATAAGAGTTAATTTAAATATTAGACACATAATTTTCAATGTATCCAAAGTGTTTGCATGCTTGTCAATGAAGCAACAATACTAATAAAGCCAGAGAAATGTAGCAGCATTCGAGCCATTACAATCATGTTTATTTTTGCGTTTGACTTCAGGTTTCCTGCATACTCAAAATATTCAGGGTTTGATTTGAGTTTGGTTGGTTTTTTTTTTAAGAGATTTGTCTCCAGCATGATCGGTGAGGGGCCAGGATTAAGACTGGAGCACTGCAAGTCCTCTCCTTTCCTTCCCCAGTCTAAGTCAAGGTGTTCACCCTCTCCAGCTTGTGAACAAATGCACTCATCATATTTGTTCCTTGCAATTGATTGGAAAAGGAAAAAAAAAACCCAGGTGCTTTTAGATCCTAATGCACATCCTTGCAATAGGAAACACGAGGGCTCTTACTTTGAAATAAAACGGGCCGAGAGACACTTGCCAGTTTTAATCAATAATGCAGGGAATATCCTGGCTCTGGGCTCATCCCTGCAAGACGTTGTGTCAAGGTTTTGAACCTCGCCAGGACCAGAAGGGCAGGAGGGGTGTGTTGAGTCACTGGAGGATATCCCCCTGTGCAAGAAAACCTCAGTGCAAGGTCCTGGTGAGGGGTTTGAGCTGCCAGGCTGTGGCATAAAAACAGTCGGAAAGGATCCTGCGCGCTTCGGGACAGCCCCTTCATCAGCAGCATTCACAGTGTGAGGACCCATTTCACCTCTCTGAGAGGGGGTAATTATTTCTTGTCAGTCAGCCTCAATCACTGAACTCCACACAGCTGGTGGCAGAGAACCATTTAGCCTCATTTACCACCCTGATAGCCTTTTAGCTCTTCCACATTTCACACGGTCTCCGCCATCTCGCCCATAAATTCTGCTTTAAAAAAAAAAAATCATAAAAATTTATGAGGGGAGGAAAAAAAAGGCATAAAATGGAGGCAGCTAAGAGAAAAGGTACTAAAATTTTCAAATGAAGATGAGGTTACGTACCCCCAGCTGTTTCAAGTGCAGTGATTGAGGGTCTCGCTGATGAGGGATGATTACCTTCCTCCTGCTCCTCACCCCCATTAAAGACGATGTGCATCCTCCCTCTGGATATGGCTGATTAACAGGAACACAGGGAAGACCTGGGAACAACCACACCTTCCCTGTTTTGATGCAATCCATGAATTTTCCTGGCCTAAGAGAATGAAAACAAGCCCTTTGCAATAAGCCAGCACCTTTGAACAGCCTGAAAGGTTTGTAACAGTAGGAACTGTGGGTATCACTTTGCAGAGAGGCCCATTTGTGGCAGCATTTAAGATGGAGAATATACAAAGAAATTATCTTCTCATTCAGTTAACTGGGATTTGGCTTCCAGGCCTGGTTTTGCCACACAAAAATCCAGGCTAGAAATAGAAGAGGACACATTTACAATGCTGGGGTTCTCAAACTCTATCCAGTTATTTCCCTGTGACTCAGCTTCTGCATCCAGCTACTTTTTGCAGAAGCCCCAGTTTCAATAATAAGGTTAATAAAGACAGCAATAATAACCTTTTTTAAAAAGCAAATGATAGGAAGTGACAAAGAATCAATTGATGTCAGGGCTCCTGATATCGGCAGAGAAATCTTAAATCCATCTCAGAGCAAATCCACAGCAGCACTTCTGTTTTACTTAAAACTTCCCTAAGCACAAAAGTAGTAAGGATTCAGATAATGAGGGTTCAGAGCCTTATTTGTAATTTGATTTGCTATCAAGTTTTCTTAAAGTGTTACATTTCAGAAAGATATTTTAACCATTAGACCATGCTAGTGAGCCAGATTTTGCTTGCACGCAAAATACTTGATGCCAGCTGCCACTAACTGATGAATATTGCCCAGCGAGCCAACGCCCAGGAGTAGCTGACCCAGGACCATTTCCCTCTGTGCAGCACTAAACAGACACTGTATGTTTGAGAAAGTGCCCAAACTTCCTGTGACGGGTTTTGGAAAAATCATCTTGAAGACCCTCCTCTGCAATGAGGGCTGTAAGAGCAGCCAGGCATCCCAAACCCCTCAATACCTTTTGAGCCTTATCAAAATAAATGAAAGAGCTGCCTTCCATTTTTTTTCTTTGAAGCTTTTAGCTATTTAGCCATTCCTCAAGTCCTGCAGAGCAGGATCCACGATAACCAAGGCTGTGGAAGGCACCCAACTCACTGCACAGATAAACAAAGGAAAAAGCCTCCAAACCCCCTCTCCCTCTGTTGTTCACCGGCTTGGCTGCAAGTAAAGACTGTGATGCTGCACAGGAATATCAGTTGCAGAAGACAGCCTAATTTGTTTGAGACCCAAGAAAACAGGACTGGAAAAAGCTGCTGGGCTATTCAGTCCGTCCTTGTGCTGTCTTAAAATCCTTCTCAATGGAAGTATAATCCTCTCATCATTAACTTAATTAAGAGTTTGTTAATTAGGCAACAACCAGTGGAATAAGAGACTAGAATCAGACGAAATAGAAATGCTTAACTCCAAAAGCCTCCCCACAGCACCCCCAATGCCAACAGCATCTCCACTGAACAATTTTCCTGGTCAGCATCTCTAGGTTTTCACCAGCTGAAGGCGTTATCTTTCCCTGGAATCTCTGCAGAATGGCACAGATGGGTGAAAATATTTAATGTATGTTCAGCAGTTACTGGAATTGACATCTGAACCCCAGGAGCAGTGGCACCGTGTGACCAGTCAATTCTCATCGAACCCAGCTGAGGATGTTTCCTGTAGCTTAAGCCTTGGTCTTTGAAGGGCTGCATGTGTAGAGCAAAAGTAGAGGAAATCTTTGATAAATGAACCACTCAAAAAAAAGCTTCCCAAAATAAATATTCAAAGAGTGTTTCTACTTAGAGCACTAGAGAGGTTGTTGATTGGGTTGTAATTTTTGAAGTCCAGCACTAAATCTTCATACTACACATACACGTGCTAATAACTCAATTCTGGAAGTGCCTGATGCATCCAGCCTAAAAAGGCAGTAGTGTTTTTTCTCATAGATCACCCCATCTATAGATTAGATATCTGCAATTAAGTAAGTCACTGCACTTCCTCTTTTCTCACTGACTCTTAGAGCAAAAATCCTTATTTATTAGTACCAGAGTGCATACTCTTTCACTTTGCAAGATTAAATTCAATCTCACCTCTATTATTCTAATTCTCTAGTTCATCCAATTCCTCTAAGATACCCCGATCCTCCTCCTCATCTGAGCCCTCCCTGATCTGTCTCCCAGCACGCTTGGTGAGCACACTGCAACTCTTCCTGCCCAATTCATTACAAATTAATTAAGGTCCATCAAGACCAATTTTTGAAGCACTGCACTAGGCATCTCAAGACTTGATTTTAAAGGTTTGTTTGCACCTCCCTTGATCACTCCCTTTCCATCCCCTCAGTAACTAATTTTTAGCCCTACTGATTTCCTCTTTCACTTCCCAGTTGCCAGCCTTCTATTTCTCCAAGCACATCCCTGTGTGAATTCTGTAATCTCACAAAATTACAAGTTCCTCAGCAGGACATTTTAACTTCTGAAGAGCACAGACTTGTATGCCCAATCCTCACCCGCCCTCTCAAAAAGGGAGCTTGTTCTTCCCCTGTGCAATGGTCAATCCATTCAGTTTATGGCAGCAGTGGACTGAGGAGTCGATGCTCAGTGGTGCCTCAACTTCACTGAAACACAAATTCCTGCCCCAAGACTACAGATTGGCAGAGGTAGGGAAAGGTGGTACAAAGAAGTGAGATCTGATTCATCAGGTTTCGGTTCTGAGGGGGTTTGGTGAGGTTTACTTTGGTTTGGAGCCTTCTCTAGAGGAGGAGATGTGGAAGAGGTGATGCTGCAGTCAGATGGATATTTACAGTGTGCTCCTATCGTTAATACGAAACAAAATCACAAGCTGAAAACTAAGCTGGAACTTTGTAAACAAGGATGGTTATTCTTACGTGGCTCACTATTTAAATCACTGCATCAGAGGCACTTTTTTTACCTTGATGAGCCTTCTAAGGCCAGTATGTTGCTCTCTCAGGGTACCAGCAGAACAAACAACATGGGGTGTCATTAGTCTGTGCCCAGGTAATGATGTTCTCTTGAGATCTATCCCAGTAATTCTGTGACAAGCTCGTAATGCTTTCCTGGAAATGTCCATGCTGGATCACAGGTGCCACTTCCAGTGATACTAGGATTTTTTTACATTTAACTTCATAAATAATGTTAACAAACTACTAAAAAACTCTACAAAGTGCAAGACAGCTGATTCTGACCTCTTTTCTTGATATAAAATAAACCAGTGGAATTAGCCTCTATTTATGCTGATATAATTGTGTTCAGGAAATAATTGATGGTGACCAAACTGAGCTTGCCAAGAGCTCCTCTTTATGTCATAAATTAAGATGGACAATATTTGAAAGTAGAGATCTTTTATTAGACATGTCAGGATGGCTAAAAAGTACCAGAAATGCTTTGACACTCACAAGCTTTCCTCCTGTATGTATGTTATGAGATCCCTCAGCTTCCAGGCCCTTTGACCTGGCCATAGAAGCACAAGTCCTTTTACCATCACCTACCCTCAGCCACTTTTGTTTCCATCTGGGACACTTTTGCACAGCTGAGGAAGAATCCTGTGCTATGATGCTGACGTGAAAAGTAGGAGCCCAGGGATGATACCATAATAAAAATGGTAAAATAATCCAGTGTGTGAAGCCTTTTCTGACAAGGTTGAAGTTCAAGTTGTACATCAAGCAACAACGCAGGAAATTATAAAAATCAGGTTTTATTGACATATTTTAGGTACAATAAATATATTTACATGTTCACATTTCAAACATGGAATTACATGTAAAAAAACTTGTACATGAGGTCATCTTTGTGTTTGCATTTTTACATTCACTTAAATAGGTAGGACAAAGATCTCTTATGCAAGTGGAGGGTTTGGTATGGCTCAGTACTACACTCAAGCAATTAGCAGTGAGCACCTCGAGCAGATGATGCTGTAGAAAACATGAGGCAGACGCACTCCCAGTGCAGTCAGAATGATACAGTCGGCTGTTGAATTTATATCCTGAACTGCTAATAAACAAACTCTGCGATCCAGATTAGAGCAGTACATTTGAAATGGTTCTCAAAACACCCAAATATATGTATATATAAAAATAGACACTGTTTAAGACTTTACAGGTTAGGAAGGATCACATTCAGTAATAGTAATAGGAGGTAGAATCAAGTCGACAGTGTTCGTATTTCTACGTGGCAATAAGAAAAAGAGCTATTACTATCACTGAATTCAAGAACAGAACTCCTGAAAAAGTGAAAAGGATAAAACAGTTGTTAATCCTGTTTAGCCTGGCTTGTCACAAATGCTCAAGCATGTAAACAAAATGTCTAAATTCTCCAGCATGGGTAGAACTGCAAAGCAAGACTGTTAAGTGATGCTTCTCCAGTGCTTTGTGGTGGGCAGCATCGCCTAAGGTGTGACACCTGTATAAAAGCAACCTCAACTGCATGCACCCAAGTCTGCAAAGAAAAGCACAGTAGGGTGGGATTTCAGGGTAGGAGATCTGGGCTTCAGGAAACCTCAAAAGAGCTGGAAGAACAGAAAACAGAGCAAAAGACTGAATGCAATGCACTCAGACAGGAAAAATCCAGAGAGATTAACAGAGAGTGAAAAGAGCAGGAACATAACAAGGATACAAATATCCTTGTGCAAATGGAAAAATGGGGGCAAGTGAGATGGAAATGAGATAAAGCATAGTGTAGAGGCAAAGGGTACCACAGAAAGAAAAGAAAGTTGGCTTAATCCAAGGGCTCTTTGATCAATAAAACTGTGTGCAATGGTACAGAAGATCAGCTGTGAATAAATAAGTGTTAGCATCTGGTCTCTGCTGTGTCTGTAAGTGAAAATGTCTATTAATTAGAAGTTAAACCGCTGAAAGAAGTTCCATCATCTGAAAGAGAAAACCTGCAAACAAATGGTTTTGTTATTATAGAAATAAAACTGTAAGGTTCCAAACTCAGCCTGACAGACACTAGGAAAAAAATGCAATGCATATTAAAAACCATTAGATGCACACAAAGAAAATCCTGAACAAACATAACATTAACACAGCAGTGTTTGAAACGGTGATCTTCCAAGTGACCACACACAACATTGCAATACAGCTACATTTAACTGCACACAGTTTCTGTTACAAAAATATTTGTAATCTGCAATACTGTTTAAAATTTAGATGGTAAAAATCACTTAACACAGTGCTGTTACATTAATAGAAGCAGCGTAACCTGTTGAAAAAGTGTATCTATAAAGCCCACTTCCAGTTAGTCAGAAAAATCAGTGCATCCAACCAAGAAAGGAGAGAGCAACACAGGCACCTAAAAGACCCTGTGAGATTAACTTTCCCCTCGAGGTTTTCTTTAGTGCAATAAGGACCACACTTTCCACCAAAATAAGCAGAGAAGTAGAAAATGGAGTGTGTTTTGGTTTTTTTTTTTTAAATTAAAAACCCCAACCCTGCCAAAAGCAGTGTTATAAAGAACAAAATGATCCTTCCCAACCATATTATACCAGAAGTTGGTATACGCAAGGATCCAATATGAATCTGGTTCTGTACACAAGCCCCGTGCTCATGTGGACAGTAAGTCATCTCCATGATTAAAAACCAGGTTACAAAAAAACCTTACAGAAAATCCTTAGGATTTGATATGATTTAAGATAAAATACTTTCAAAGTATTATGTTTATGAATTAATTAGAGAATAAGGCATGATTTAAGGTAACATTGAAACAAAAGCTCTATGTTACCCTAAATGACCTTTATAATACAGCTAATTTTCTACAATCTGTTCAGGATTTGTTTCCTTTACATTTAATTTCTCATCTACCATGATGCTAAAAAAAAAAAAAATAAAAGCACAAAAAAATGCATTAAAAGAACGTTCATGTCTTTCTGAACAAAAATGTCTCTTTGACAGTGAACAGGTGAAGCCAGATTTCTACCCTTGAGTACCACAGGTCTCATCACAGACACAGTACTACGCAAAGGACAACAACAACAACACAATACTATGCCAGAGGACAAACCCAGGGTCTCTCCCAAGCAGACAAAAAACAGGTCAAAAAAAAACCTCAAAAGAAGAAACCCCAGAACCTCCCGCCCACCCTCTCACCCCAGCTACAAGGGCAGCACACCCACACACACATACAGACACGCAGTTACTGTGTGCAATGGCAGGAAGGGCCTACAGCAGCTTCCAGGGAAATTGTATAATTTCAAGCTACACAGATAAAAGATACTATGTTTTAAAAAGATAAAAACTCTAGCACCAAGTAAAAGGTTTTTTTCTTATCCCAAGTAGCTAATGTCAAGAAAAAACAATGAGGACCCCCAAGGTTATTCCGAAATAACCTTCAGTTTTACTCTCATCTATATCCTTGCAGTGGAAACCTAACATCAATGAATTAGAATGCTCAGTCTGCTTGGCATTTTAATGGCTAGATTTTACCTATCCGCAACAGCTAGAAGGACTCTTTTAACAGAAATTTGGAAATCTGAAGCAAATCTTCAGATTTAAACTGGGGGATGAACCAGGTATCCGAAGATACCGTACAGAGGGGGTGCTTGTACTTCTACTCTTCTTCCCTCAAGTCACACTGGGGATCCGTGTGGGCTGAGAACAGCATCCCCCTGGCTGTGGAAATGCTACAGACCTGCCCTTGTCCCCCTGCCTACAGCAAGACCCCCGAGTGTCCCCAGGACCGCACGTCGCTCCATCACATGGCTCATGTGCCACTGATAACACGTCAGCTGATAACACTGCGATGAACCAACGTGCCACACCGCCAACCTGGACTACGTGCGAAACCAAAACAGCCCAAAACTTTATAAAAACAGCATTACATGACAGACCTGATTTGTACCTGGATACAGCACAATGGAACAAACCTAGAGACCCATGCCTTGGTCTGACAGTGCACTGTATTCTGTATTTCCCCTCAGAAGTTAAAGGACAGAATTGTTTTAGGTTTTTTTTAATTTAAAAAAAAAAAGTAGAACATTCTACTAAAATACCACAGATCATATGGGTGATCCAATATTTTAGTCAAGGCAAGATATGATTAGTTATAAAGTGAATTTTCCAGTGCTACAAGACGGAAATGAAATAATTTGGAAAAAAAAAAAAAAAGCTGACTTCATATAACCACCTACTGGAGTTGCCTATTTAAATAATTATAAAATTATGCTAATAAAAACTGAACAAATAATACACAGATCAGGATATATGTATTGACTTACTAGCATCTTTATAAAAATTTGAAGATATACACAAAAACACATCAACATTTATGGAACCGTATCCATTTAAATTTCGATAAGACAACACAAAAAACTAACAAATAGCTAAGATGTGGTTGACTGTAAGCACTTTGAGTAACATTTTAATTTTAAAAGGTCAATATTTACATACTACATTAAATGCCTTTTCTTTTTTTTCCATTTTGCATCGTATTGTGAATTCACTACAAAGAAAGAACAAGATAATGGTTGCAACAGATCTTCCAAGAAAGTTAACTTAAAATGCTCAGATTGAACTATGTGCTGGAAGAGAACACATGAAGAACACGTCCGTCTAGCTTTACCTCTACTTCCTTTGGGGATTTTTTGCGAGGAGACAACAAATGGATCTAAAAGAGCAGTATCATCCAAACTGATCAATGCCAAGAGATCCACTTTTAAGTCAGGATTTGAGAAGCAAGAAAACACAAACATTTTAACAAATGACTCACCTAATTGCTACTTTTGCTACTGAGTTTTTTTAGGATATTAGAAAGATATGGTGACAACACAGGGCATGAGTATGTATGTATGTGTATAATAAAACAAATATAGACATACATACATATAGTATGTTTACATTTAGTAAGTACCCAGGTACTGCAGTAATCCCCAGCAATCCACCCATACCCTGTCTATGCACAAGCAATAATCTCCTGCAACTGCTGTTAAAGAGGATGCATCTACTCATTAAACAGGCATTGCTCATGTCACTCCTACATTTAAATAGATATGAGGCCATTTAATGTCTTTATTCCAAAGCCACACATTTGTCTCAAAAAAAAAATTTAAAAACCCAACTGAATAAAAATCTTTAAAACTTAAGTTGGCTGAACCTCAGCCTCTTTGGGATGGATTCAAAACCCAAAGCAGGAGCGTTTCTACAAACTTCTTTGACTTTTGAATCAAACCCATATTCTTAGGCTCCAAGAAACCCCCTAACCCCAATAATGTTTGCTTCTGACAGGACAGCTGATCAACTGCAGATGTTGCTACTGCTGAACTCAGCTGCTGGCCTGTCTGGCATTTGCATCTATCCCAGATTTCCAGACACGCACTACTATCACCGCACTCTGAGATGTCTCCTCATTCTCCTCACTGCAGAGAAGCTGCTCCCTAACAGTGGGATGAGTAACTGTTTAATGACTTGTTTCAGAGACAAGCACCTATTTCTTAAGAATAAAACTGACATAACCTGAAGAGGCAGTGTAGGGGTCCCAGAGCTGGTGGTGTGAGGAGTTGAACAGCCTGGGGCTGATCACTTTACAGGTCTTCGGGGTCAGGTCCCACCAGGCACTTCCTACCTGCAGCTCATGCCCTGTCCTGGGCTTGGCTCTACCCTGAAGCAGTGATAGCACTTCATGTATAGCAATTGTGCTGGCTGTCATTAAAAATTATGCATAAATTATACAGGTGGGTGTAAACCTCACTTCCACGAAAAGATTCTCATTGTGTTACTGTGTCTTGTCACTGAGTTGTAAATGGACTTAGAGCATTTTTTCAACATTTTATTCCGGTGCAATATTTTCAAAGCACCATGTTGTTCTGTATTATTTCAATGAACAGAGAGCAGGTTTACTTAGAAGACTTTTGATAGTACTTATTCAGTCATTATATTTGGTAACTTTTACTTAATTGAAAATTTGGACAAAAAGTGTAAGAAAGCCAATTAGGTACCTCTGCCATTAAATCTTCAAAATAAAAGATACTATTAAAAAAAGTACTATAAATTTGCTTAGCTCATCCTTTTCAGCTTGGCATGCCTATTTTGGACCCCATTTGCAGCTCTTTCATTACATACCAATAGTGTTCTTCTGCAGTCACTGAGGTAACAAACCTACAAAGTTTCTCTAAGTCCTCCCCTTCAAACAGTAGGTGGAGTGCTTAAGAGTATTCCTAAAACAAAGAATGAAGCAAAACCTCACATTCTAAAAACTAAGGAAATGTTCATAAAAACTGGAATCCAATATAAAGATGACATTATAATAAGTTTATTCAGAATGAACTGAAAAAATTGCTTGGCAACCTCATCTACATGGTTCTAACCAAAAGGAAATATTATGAATTTTACTTTGAATAAAATATAAGCTCCTTAATGTTTTCATGGCATTTTTGGGAACTGACGCGTTCACCAGGAGATTCACAATGTCCTTACAGTCCTATATGTATCAGGAACACCACATCAAAACAAGTCCTTTCAGTTACGGGTTTCTTACGGTTCAGCATTAATCACAAAATAAATCTCGAAGGAAAAAACCTGATCAAAATAAAGCATAGGGCAACCATGAAAGACTAGCCCAAAAGAACTATCAGGAATGCATCACTCTTCCTGCATAACATTTTTGAAGTGACCCACCAAATATTTCTTTTTCCTTGTATCTGGCAGCCTTATTTAAAACAACCTAATTACAACCTGGAGTTCACTACCCCACGATGCTACTGAAGGGTGAAGAACCTTGTTTTTAAAAACCAAGGGAAAAATACAGCAGTGTTATTCCTACACAGGGTTTTATGGAATAAGTGGAATTGGAAAGAGAAGATGGAAGTCTATGTTGGAATAGAAAAATGCAAAGACAGACTTATTTACAAAGAACGAAACTATTATTTTCCAGTGTCACCTCCAAAGCTTCTCAGCAAACTGCTATTCAGTGAAGCAGACCATGTTCAGATCTATGCAAGAATACCTTCTGTGCTCTCAGATATACAATGCAACTAATTTGTTTAGAAAAATGAGTTTTCATTCCAATACCTTGCACTGAAGATAAGAGCAACCATTATCAAATATTCTTTGCTATGAAGAAAGTTTTTTAATCTTTCGCTGTAAACGTTCTCTCTCAAGTCACTGTGGTCACACAGTAGGATCTTGAAGAACAGTGTCTACATGCATCGAAAGCATTTTGAAAAAAGAATTCTATAATTCCATGTGGTTACAACAGAACGTGAAGAAACCGAACAGAAATTCCACCTTTGCAGATCCTCTCAGATTCACCTCTTCTGGAGGTCACCTCGGTGCTGTCTGTAGTTCAACAGAGCAGTTACAGACTAGGCTGAAAGGCTTCCCAACCCGGTGGTTTTTCCACTGTGTGTCTGTAGCTCCACAGTGCACTTCAGCTGGTGCCAGGCCCTCTCTCAGCAGACATCACTCCACAATCAGCGCCACGTTTATGTGGGACAGATCTATCATGTGCCTGTTAAAAGTTAAAAGAAAGTTAAACGCGGTGCTCAGACCAATTCTGGGGGTGGAGAACAGACAAGGAGCTTCTATGAAGGTCACTAATAAACAGATGCTTGATAGGATTAAAGAATCATTGAGCAGAGGAGACTGATTTTATCTTCTGAAGGGAGGGAAGGAACCATGGCGGCAGCAGTGCTTAATTATTTACCTGTGGAATTTCTGTTGAAATGCTAAAGCATGTGCTGGCTCCTTGAATTTTGCTATGGCTTTCCGTTGTTGAGGAAGCATCTGTAAACTCTGCAGAGACAAAACGCCAAAACGTATTTTTATTATTCAAGACCCACTTCAAATTAACCCCTTATTTCATACAAAAATGATTGAAATTTTACTGTATTTCTTTTTTCAGAAACATAGTTCTGTTCTCTTATTGGTGTCCAATAAGAGACTTTGGAGACTTCAGTCAGGGTCCCAGCTGAAGGTGTTTGAGCTCCTGCATTAAGCAACTGTACCAACTGGAAAACCCAGACTATCACTTGTTAAGCAGAAGTGATAACGCTTCAATTCAATCCAATCCATACAGACGAGCCAAACCCCACTGAGTAAGAAGAATCCATCTGGTCAGAACTCAACTTCCCACGCAAGAACCTGGAGTCATTTACCTGATGTACATTAAAGGACCAGGGCTTTCCACAGGTTAAACAGAGCAGAAACAGAAAAAAGCGGTAGATTCTGACCTCTCAACTGCACATCCTCACACTGTTTTAATAAAACCAGTGGCTAGCTTTTGACAGACACCATCACAATATCCCAGTGAGATGGATTAGGTCACCACTTCCAAGTCCTCCTAGTAATGGGAACCATGCAACACACACCTACCCAGACAAGTCCATCTGATACCACGCTTCACGTACCATGAGCAGCAGTTCACAATGCTCTAACTATGACAAACCCCTCTGTGTAGTACTGAGGTCTCCAAAACTACAGCATGCCTCAGCCAGGGCTCTGCAGGACCCATGTCCTTATTCCCTGCTTGCAGCAGGAAGTCCAGGCCAAGATGAGCAGATTGGCCTTTGTAAAAAGGCCAATTGTGGCCTCAGCAGATGATTTTTATACTTACTAATCTTAAAGTAGATGCTTTAGTTATAACGCAGTAATTTTCAAAAGGACACCTGAGAAATTCAACAAGATGAAGCTTTTCCCATTATGTAGGTACATACCCAGCAACCAATGAAAACATCCAACAAGTGTTCAGCATCACAGAATATTCAGGATGGAAATATGATCCTGAAATCCCGCTGCCTGTGAACACAGGCCAGAGATTTCACAGTAACTAGGTTAAAACAGATCCAAAGGCTTCAATCATAATTTCAAAGTTCCACAGTGATTCCAGTATCTCCCAGAAAGTTTTGGATGTTTAACAGCCTACGCTGCAGCACATTAAAGACGCAATTGTTCTGATTCAGCTTCCAGTTTCCAGTTGTTCTTATGGCTTTGGATGCAGAATACAGAAGCACTAACATTCTGCTTTTCTGTGAGTGAATTTCTACATAAAGCTAATACAGTTTTACACTAAGTTTACATCTATATATCTATATCTACATACACAGACATAAATGCATGTATTTGGGCACCTTTAAACTCTTCTAGATTATAACCTCCTGACGGATAAGTATGAACTTAATTCTCTGCTCCTGGAATTTGCCTGGAACTCAGCTGCATCCCCCCTGTTTAGATGATTCCAGCACTCTGGTGATCAGTCTTCAGGATTTCAAACTTTATCTCCAAAAATTCTGTATCATCATCTAGACTGTTAAAAAAGTACCACAGATCTTTAGACAAACAACTGTTCTTTAGGAAACAACACCAAACCCCACTCAATACAGTTTAAGGGTGACAAACTTTGAGATCTCTCAGTGAAATAATTTTTAATCCAACAAATGTGTTCCCTGTCCATTCAATCTAATGGAGCATTTTAAGCAGGATGTCAAATGCCTAGATGAAATTTGTTATTAAAATTGCCTACTTCTATCTTTTTTTAACACATAAGACTCTCTTAGTAAGACGTTTATTTAACAAGAGCCACAGCACCTGATAAGTCATATTTCTTTGTATCTAAGCCTGACAATTCAGCTTTGCCACTTTCTGTAACTTACCTATCTGTGATTTTGAAGCAATTAATTTTGCACCTTCTTGCAACTGACAAGAAACTTTCCTCTCTCCAGGAAAATCACCTGGAGAGTTTAATATTTCCACCACACCTGTGATTCCAAAGTGAAAGCTGAGTAAAAGTTAAAGGATTCAGCAAATCTGATAAGCATCAGCAGATTAATTTGCATTGCATAGTTCTTGGGAAGCTGCTGTGATGAAAAGGTATAGCTAAGTCACTGCAACTCAGTTTCTGAACTGGCAGAAATGGGGTTTAGCTTTAAAAAAAACCACTCAGCAGATGATTTTTTTTTTTTAAATCAGAAAGCTCTTAACACGGTTAAGTGCATTTTACCACCAAGAATGCAGTCATGCTGCAGAGAGCACCAGTGAAATTCCCTGCATAAAGCTCAATTCACCTGGAGGTTATCTGCAGGAATGGGTGACAGAGATGCTGAAGTTTGTGTTCTCCTCCCTTACTGATCTCACTTTTTTTATGATTTATAGCACTACATCTCAACAGACACCACTTTTCTGGCTAGAAAAGAACTATGAACTAACTAAGTCCTATCACTGAGGACTAAGCTTTGAAGACTAAAAATTAAACACAGACCTGACATATGATTTGGAAACAACAGACTTTAAGTGTTCACAAAAAAAAAAGTATCTCTCAATTACAACTAAAAACAAACAAAAAACCCCCCTTGTTCCTTTAAAGAAGTCAACACTTTTAATAAGAGAAAAACCTGTTTGAATCACTGAAAGGATGAATATTTCAGTGAACAGTTGGACAAGAGGAGCTGTAAAAGAACCCAGGGATGCATCCTTCCAGCTGCACCCTGCATGTCCTGCTGTTGCCTGCTTCCCTCCCCTCTCCAAATCCACCTCCAGCTCTCCTGCCGCCAACTGATCCTCCCTGCAATGTCAGGTCTCACTCAACTCCCACAGCAGATTCTCCCAATGCTTTATGCTCCAGACTCCTGTAGTGATCAACTGAAGAAGAGAGGCTGTTTGGTAACTTTTCCCACAAGAACTGAGCTATTATTGCATTAATATTCTTGACATGCACAAAAGCAAAATTTGATTTTGCAGTTTATACAGTCATGATGATAAATTATTAAGAAGCTTCTCAGTAATTAGAACATAAAAATTTGACTAAAGGAAGAACATTCTGGTACAGTGCACTTATTAACAAAATTAGGCAAAGTATCTAAATATTATTATAGATAAGTTATTAATACTTTCTTATGAATTAGTAAGTTTACTGACTGACTAGTTTAGGTCCTGTGTTCTTACACTGTATGACTGCATTATTTTCCAAAGCAAAAAAATTGCAATCAAAACATGAAATGCGTTTTAATACTAAATTGCTTTGGCAACAAGGCATCAGTTCTTGGGTAAGTCTACTGAAAAGCATCTTTATCAGATTTAATTTCACTGGTCAATACAGACAACTATGGAAACAAAAACCCAACCCATCTGATCTTTCACTGAACCACCTAAACATCACCCATCACTCAGCCCAGGGTAAGGCAGTACCTTCCAGCATCAGCATCTTCTCAATTTCTGCAGTTACACCTGCCTGTACTTAAGACCAAGAATTAAGGACTGCAAAACCAAGGATAAACTAATGCTACACAAACAATACTTCTCTAGTTGGAAACCAACTGAAAAAATGTAATTTAAATTGTTTTAGTACAAATTCTCAGCCTCTGCTATGCTCAAACTATGGTAGCAAAACCATGCATTATCACTTCATGCTTGTTTAGGTGAAAAGAGAAGAAAAGAGAAGAAAAGACAAGAAAAGAGACAATTACTAAGCTAAGTTACTCTGAAGATATGACTACAGCCTGAAATAACGCCATAAATATTTTCCCCATGTTTTCAAACAAATCCTCATCTATCATGACTTGCAAGTAGGAACATTATTCATCCAGCTAACAAACATCTCTTGAAAATTTATGTTCTGATTTGGAACAATACTTTCTTACTCACACTACTAATTGAGCCCTGAGTTTTGTGTTTTCAGAACACTGACTGTCAGGCACACAACACATCTGCCAGAGTGTGTAGGTCCTGTGCTGCTGCTACCCCATCCTGAGCAGATGGGCTATTGGCTGGGCATAGAAATTAGAGTTCCACTTCAGCCAAAACCCAAAGTAAAATAACTGCATACTCATCCTACTGGATCATTTCTGTCTCTTTGAATTTGGGGTGTTTTGCAGTTTAGAGCTGATCCTGCATTTAGATGATGTTAATAGCCATAGTCACAAGAAAACATTCTTTGTGTGCCCTGTGGCATCTTATTAGCTCAAAATATTCAAGGCATTATCTCAAAGACTTACTGCACCAACTTCTGCTTTTTTTGGTTCCAGACACACAAGCTAGGAAAATATATCCAAAAATTAATTAATTTTGCAAATTTTAATCACGTTACCTTGCTAGTTTAACACACTTAAATTTTTCACCTTTTTTGAATAATTGGGCAGCTGGTTTTTTTCAGTGACAACATACAATAACCCCTCTTCCCTTTTTAAAACACGTTATCCCAGAGGCACAAACACCATTGCTGATGGGCTCAGCAGTGGGTGGTCCATCCTGGAGCTGGTTGGCATTGGCTCTATCAGACATAGGGGAGCTTCTGGCAGCTTCTCACAGAAGCCACCCCACTACCAAAATGCGGTCATGCAAATCTAACACACATTTCTCAAAAAGTAATTCAGTCTGCTGAATTACTCAGACCTGAGTCAGTACCACAAAGCAGCTACAAACACTACACAGGACTAGTGACAGCTGCTCTCTCATTTTCAAAGAACAATACTACAGCGATCCTTGGTCTTATGATCGTCATTGTAAAGACAAAAAAAATGAGTTTATCTTCCCCAAAGCATGACACCTCACTAGAAATTTGGTCTGAGTTAAGTATTATTCTGTTACCTACAGATTTTGAGAGGCCAGTGGAGGGAAGCAGGGAGGACTGGGCACACAGCACTGCCTCTGGAGAGCAGCTGGTTCTACCAAGCATCACTTGACTTCTCATTTAATGGGAGGGCCCTCACTTTTTCCCCACAGGAGACTTCCCTATTGCCACACTGCACTCCACTAGAATCTCTCATCATGAGCTCCTAAACTGAAATATCACAATCCTCCCAAACGTCACAGCTCTGAGAAAACAACTTCATTCACATGTTCTCTTTAAGTTGACCCAGTCAGATGTTCACCAGAGGATGAAAACCCCTTCCCGGATCCACTCAGGTGTAAAGGATTGACAATACATACAATAAATTCCAAAGGGATTTCAAATGACTGGTTACTTTACAGATTTGGGTGTACAGATCTACTGTGCAGCACTTCCTGATAGCAACATGAGATCAGAGGTATTCTGGGCATGTTCCCATTTGACTCTGGAGAACAGAGATGACATTCTGACATATTTCCAGCATTAAAAAGAAAAAGCTAGTTTAGGGTGAGGAAGAGTATTTTATATGGAAGGGATTTAGGAAACACAGAGCTCGTACTAATCTTGACTGTCTCCTTTTTCTGCTTCCTTAGGAACTGTCATGGGGAGATGTAGATCTTGGGTTGAATGGAAAACACAACAAAACCAGTATTTCATAATCATACTTTTCATTGAGAGTTTGCCTAAAAAACTGTTTAGAATACATTATTTCATTCAACAGCTTAAAAAATAATCAGCAGCTCTTGCTTTTTCTGCAACTCAACTATTACCAGTGACTAAAACACGAATATCATAAAAGGACCATTCCTTCTACAGATATTTCCTTAGGCCTGCAGATCTACACTGCCCTCAAATTTCTCCTTTGCACATGCTCTGTAATTGAATTTACACTTACTTGTACAATATTGAAATAGCCAGTATGATTATAGCAGCACATTAATCTCTAAGTAAAGCTTCACTGCAAAACCAAGAGCCTTGAGACAAACAGCAGGACATCCTTGAGTACCAAGCAAGAGATTGTTTGCAGAAAGCAAACATCTTCGACACCAAAACTCTCAGAGGCTACACAGAGAGGAAGAAGTTAAACGGGAGATAACAGAGCACTGGGAGATGGGAAACCAAGCAGGTAGGAATGAGACTGGAGCAAGCACTCTTTTCAACTGTAGGAGACACAATGGAAATGAAAGTCCCTTTGTCCCTTACTTAATTTCTGTCACTGAAGTAAATGGACTGCCCAGCAGACCACACATTCAGTTCTTCAGTGAGTTTGGGATCAGGAGTGTCAGTCCATATGAAGCTGCTAAAATACAGGTCTAGGCAAAAAGAAAGTGTAAACATTCCTAACCAACATCATCTCTAGTGTGTGATCCAAGCTGCTCTGCAACAAGTCAAACAGCAGCACAGCAGGCACTTTCTGAACAGAAAAATCAGATTCTATTTATTCTTCCCTCTCATTAATAAATGCAGACATGTTTTTATTGTCCTCGCAGTCTCCTGACACCTGAAGCATCTTTCCTGGCAGTGACACTTCCTAACCACTATCAGCAGGCACAGAAGCTGGGACAGAATGTATTTATTTCACCCTCAGCTGTTGCAACTGATCTCTTCCACTTTCTGTCCCTTCCTCCTGCTCTTCTGCCACCCTTGACTTCCTACTATCTGCCCTTAAAAATGCTCAGCTGTCCACCTCCATATGCAAGATGTGATGAGGAGAAAGGCTGCTCTGTTCTTGAGCTGGGCCTCTGTAGCTCACGTACAGCTCTACAGCGAGGCTGAACTGGACAGGCTCATGATGGAGCTGCTCTTCCTTTCCCCCAGCCCCGAGGATGGAGCAGGACTGCCCTTGGCTTCCCCCACAGCTTCTGCAACAGCTGAAAACGTTTTCACAGGCAGACAGATCGGAGAGGTCACCAGGTCAGCCTGAGCACCTTGTGAGCTGTGTCACAGGAGAACCCCCTGCTGACCTGCAAGAGCACCCATGTTCCTGTGCATCCATGTGTGCTTGGCATTTCTGCTGATGCCTCTGTGAACTAAAGATAAATCCAGCAATTTGGAATGCAGAGTCAGGGCAGGGGGCTGGCTGTGGCTGCCTTTACCCCAGCTGAGCACTAGGTAGCACTGTCACTCTAAGAAAGCAAAGCAAAGCACATAAACATTGCAAATTGCTTTTCCTTTCCCAGACCAGGAATGACAATGTTAGCAGAGTAAAACCCCTATTTGTAGAACTACTCAAAGTACACTACAATCCCAACATTCTCATCATGTCTGATACATCCATATATCAGAGTTTTTTCCTTTTTTCTCTTTTTTAAAGCATCAGAATTTATGATCTTAAATCTTCACAAAATATTGAGATTTTGCACTGATGTTTTATGTTTGCCATCATTCGATGTAAACAAACATGATTAAAGATGATGATGGAACATCTCCACAGAACAATCCCTCAGTACTCAAATTATCTGGAGATCCAGCAAATGGTCCACTCTACCTGCCACCATCCTAAAAAACCTCATCTGAAGGTGGCAAAAAGAACACAAGCCTCTTTAGACACTATAAACATTAAACCTGGAGTCAAGAGCACAAAAAACAAATACAAGTGCTGTTTTTCATGACCTTTGCAACTTATTAGTAATCTACTTTATCAAGTGGTTCCGGATGGATGGGTATTGAATGTCACTGCTCCAGCAGTCCTCAGGAGGCTCTATTTTGGTGATGTGCTCAGAAATCTTCTGTACTTGCCAACACTTTGGAATACATAATTTTATTTATAACATGTGATTATTTTAGAATCAGCAGTCAGATTCTACTGCAGGTACATTATTTGTCTCTGAAAGCTTATCTTCTACAGAAAGAATCTGACAGCAAACTGTACGCTGAAAGGAAGCACTTTTTCTGCTAATTTCATCATGTTTGAGTTGTAAATTGCAGCTATGACAAAGGGGATGCTCCTGAAGCCCCAAAGATTTTCTTCTATTCAGTGGAAGAGGATCTTACTGAATATAGGATCTCCTATATTAATAACAGAGCAGCTTTAGTGAAGTAGGGATGAGAATTAAAGAGTCTTTGGTGATCAGGCAATAGAGGGTATTTCAAAGGTTATATATGGGAAAAGATAATTTTCTCCATTTCTGGAGTATGGAAGGGGAAAATGCTGCATTTCCAAATTCAGCTCTAAGTTTCCCCCATCTTCTCTTATGCATGTTCAGCTCCAAACCCTGACTCACAGGAAACCACCTCAGTGAAAGCTGATGGCAAAGCTCAGAGCATTGAACATCCCATTTTAACTTCCCTTCCCAAGATTTGTGCAAGGTACTTGTACCTTGAGAATGATACTGATGTGAAAAAGCTGAAAATAACCCCCCAATCCTTTTGTACCCAGACAAGCAAAGTAATCTCTTCCTTCCCATTCACTCAACTGATAAATTACAGACTTTTTCCACAAGTAAGTTAAAACTTTCTATTATGCCAGCAAAGATTCACTTTCTGAGCAAACACACTCAGGATAAGCACACTGTAACAATCAGAATATTTGGAAACAGGAGCTGCTGTGGGATCAATTGCTGAACAGATGCCCTAGCATGGAAGGTGAAGATTAGGCAGAGGTCCTCTACCAGGCAGGACAAGTGCTCATGGTCTATTCTTCTTGTCAAAGACCAGGGAGATCCTTGGGAAGTATTTCTTCCCCTTCTCTGGAGTTATGTCACAGTGCAGCCATCAAGTTCACATCTTGACTGCAGCAGAAATGCATACATAAGGCACTTTGATTTCTGATCTGTGTTTGGACATTGCTTTGAAGCCAGATGCTTGTTTAACATTAGAGGAGAATATCCTACAGTTTGTGACTCTTTACCTTTATCCAGGGATTTGGGTGTTGGATATGCATCATTTCAAGACACTCTCCAGGTATGAAGAGAACTCCTGAAGTTCTGATTCAGATTCTTTACAATTGCAAAAAATAAGCCTGAGTTTGACACACACATTTCCCTCGAAGACAAATAAAATGAAAAATCTTGATCTCACAAGAGTTCAGTTCATTAAGGAAAATTTTGCTGAGTATAGTCAACGGCTAAAGACAGGATATTCTACATCTTAAACACTGAGTCAGATACAACTGACTCACTTTTTCCTCCTCTTACTATTTCTTCAGCTCCATCAGAACACAAACCAAAAACCTGGGCATCTTGCCTAATTTCTAAAAAAGCAGCTAGAATTTCTCACCTTGCTGTTTTCTCACAACAGCCATCTCCCCAAATCCCTCCTATTTTAGTTCATCAAGCTGCAACACTTCATCCAAGAAGATCAGAGCTCTGCAGTACCCAAGATCTCTTTGTTCTGGTCCATGGCTATGACCTGTCCTTGCCTCTCACACACACTGTCCTCACACAGGAACTCCCCAAAGCCTGCATGGCAAAGAGCCCTTCCATTCACTACTGGGCTCCCTTCAGCAGCTCAGTTCTGTACTCCTCAATGCAAAATCACTTACATGAAAGACATTTTAAAGAAAGACTGAGGAAATAACCAAGTAGAGTATCAGTATCCCTATGCTATCAGAGGCTCCCAACCACTCTCAGTGGCAGGGGATTTTGTACAGCACTGAGCACAAACAATAGTTAAAACATTAGTTTACAGCCATGAGAAAATCCACTCATGTACTTCAGGATATGAACCTCTATGAAAATTTAGCACCATCTCTATATAAAAATAATTGCTGTGAACAATGTAGATTTTCAAACATTCTGTTTTCCATTCTTGTCCTCCAAGTCACTTAAAATTGCTGCTGCCTCTTCCTCATTTGGTGCATTAACAATTCTGTTGTGCCACTTCTCATGGCATCACTAAAAAAACCCCAAACCGCTAAATATTACATACGGTGGAATCAGTCTTATATTCTTCATACAAAAGGATCACTTCTTCCCTGCATATTTCACCATTCACACTTGTGAAACATCATTTAGTCTCAAACAAGCCAGGAAATTTCTAGCCTTCTACAAGTCAGACTTGAAATTCAAGTGCAGAATTAGCACAAAAGCATTCTGCATCATTAGCTAAATTCAAGCATCTCGTTCAAGTACTACTCCTATATCTCTGGTAAGGTGAAAATAGATGATGGTTTAGAAATCGTAATTTCCAAAGGTACAGTTGATGCTGCTGCAAGAATACAAGTTCTGGAGGGCACAGATATGCATCAAATCCCACTAGAAAATTAGTCATTGTTTTTTCTCCTGTAAGTACATCCTTCTAAATTGGCCTGTGACATTGAATTGAGAGACCAGAGTTTGGAGTCTGCTATGAAACAGCAAGTATTGAATAAATTTTTTAGCACATTCTCAATACCTTCTCAATTGTGAGTATCTCCTTGCAGGGTTTCTATTAATCTCCTTCTAATATTCTCATGCAAGATTTAGCAAGTAAACACTGAATAAATGTGCCTTAGAACTGTATGAATAATTTCCTAGAGTACTACAGAACACAAAGGCACAAAGTATTTTGCGAGAGTAGTTTTGCTTTCCCAAACAAATTAAATCTCTCTGAATTGATGACGTAAATAATTCAACATTATTCCATTTACTAAATTAGGAAGAAGTGAGGCAGAGTGTTCATCTTTAGGAAAGCAGTGTGTTCTGCAACAGAGAGATGATCCCAGTAATAAAGAAGTCTCACAGAACAGCTCCAATTCATGCATTGCATTTGTCTGAAAATGTTGTTCCTGTCAAAAGGAGCACTGTAAACTGAGAAAAAAAATCAAGGAAAAAAAATTCTCCTCATCTGTATGTTTCATTATTCACTGCCTGATATTTTTAAATGCAGTAACAATAAGTCAGACAGGGCCTCCTCAGCCTTTCACTGCTTTGAAAACCTCCTGCTTTCCTGAAGTCATTTAACTGACACATCAGTTCCAGGAGGCAGTTTAGAACAGAAGCTGCACAGCAGATACACCAGTGTGTGTGCATGTCATAACCTTGCTCAGAGGCCCCTACTGAAGAGAACCTTCTGAAAAATTAAGGATCAATAAAATTCTCCAAAGAAGACTGTGTTTTCATCTGAAAAAGCAGATGATGCTACACAGTGTAAAATGTACACTGGGTCATTAAGTGCCTGTACCCCAGGACTGCAATGGCAGGAAAAGGTAAATGTCAAAAAAGAGAATAGGTGCAAGTCAACAATAAACAAGGACAGCAACCAAAAATACCTTTGCTTTGGTATGACCATCTGGCTTTAACAGCCTCACAGGATGGACAGGCTTGTATTGTCTAAGAAATAACAGAGCTAGCACAGGAATTCCAAAGTGAAGGAGAATTTTGCAGCAGGAATGTGATGGTTAGCAAAATCCTACCGCGCCTCCTGTGCTGCAATATCATCACGTGCTTGTCTTTGCAACCAGGTGTAGCATGTGTGGGTGCGGGTGCCTTCAAACATAAATTACCAATAAACACGCATTGTATTTAGTGTCAGGGAATTAATTGAGCTTTCCGGAATGAAAGCCTTTTGGCACAAAAAGGATAAACCGAGGTTGACCTACCTGAATGGGTCCCACTGACATCAGCAGGTTTTTCAGTTGGACATCAGTAGTTGATGAAGAAAGCCCTTCAACTGACACAATACAGGGCTGAGGTTTGCACTCCACCACTCGCAGGTTCTGTTTATTTGGCATCAAGCGTCCTCGGCCCATCTGGCCTGCTACTCCTCTGCCTCTGCCGTGCATAATGACCTGCCAACAACAAAAGTAACAGTGTTTTGATTTACTTACCCAGTGACTCTGCTTACTGCTCTTGACAGAGGATAGAGAAGTTGGCAATTTACTTGAAGACTTGATTAAAGTACATGTTCATTTAAAACAGCTTGTTGCTGTTTGCTGATTTGAAAGGCCACTTATTAACATATTCATCCACTGCTTATACAAACCTCTTTTAGCAGGATAACAATTTATATATTGAGTTATATATATTGCACTCATCCTAGAAGCCTCAGGTCTAGCACAGATTGATCAATCAAGCAGCAGAGGATCTCAGACAAAAAGATACAACCTAGTTTTCAACACTGATCACAAGAGCAGCATGTGTCCAGCTCCTGTATTTTGAGTCTGGACAAAAAACCCAACAGGTGATCCCTCTCCTTTTTCTCTTCTTAACCCATAGTTATATTTAATGTATTCACAAGATCAGCAAATTGCTTCAAGCACCTTCAATCTCTACTGTTACCAACTCTTGGTCTGTTACCAGAATGGAGTTTTATTCGCATATGGCTAAATAAAATAACTGTTTTCAAAGTTCCTCTCCCCTGTACTCTGGAGCAGGAAATATATGGATTTAATTCTTGCAAATTAAATGTTGAACAGTTGGAGAGAGGAAAAATAACAATGAAACAGAGTAACAAACATTAAACAGACTTAACACTTAACACTGAGTCAACACTCAACAGTATTTCTTGATTCCCACTTGGAAAGCCTATGATGGGTAATGACTTTTCACACCATTCCACATCGGCAAGGAAACTTTATCCTTATACGAAGCAGGAAGATCATGGCCAACAGTTCAAAACCAGTAATTAACTTAAAAGCCAAAATGCCAGCAATTTTCAAGGAGTGTGCCAGCTGGCAAATGCAGAGAAGGCACACGTCGCCACCACCCTGACCCTTCCCTGTCTCCTCCCTTTGCATGATCAATGCAAAAATCAAGTTACAAGATCACCAACTGCTTTGAGCAATACCAGCTTTGGACATCCAACAAAGATCATCCTGAAACAGTTGCTGTGTGCTCCTTCATATGCAGGAAACAGCCAGAATAAAAGCTCAAGCACACCTTCAAAAAACCTTTTGGTTTTTAAGCCAGAAAATACGTTGGATACCATCTCCTCCAGTAGCTATCTCAGGACACATGCATTTCCCCAGGGAATGCTGAGCTGGCCAGAACGTCAGCAGATGAAGCAACCTGCAGGCATTGCCAGTCTGTGCTGGGTACAAACAAGTCTCTCTAGATTAAAAGCTTTGTATGCAATTATGCATCTCCTGGGTCATGCAGCCCTGCACTAGCAATTGACAAACAGAATGCTGGTTATTAACAGAGCAACACAGCTAGACAGTGAAACTTCTAGCAGCAATATGCATCTAAAAATCACCTTTTTAGGTTGATGGATTCCCTGGATGTTTTTGACTCCTTGAGGAGCTGGTGAATGGATCTGTGCCTGCTGCTGCTGTTGGTGCTGCTGCATTCCCTTTGTCAATGTGACCTTCCGCACTGGCTGCTGTTTCGGCTCCGGGGGTTGTTGAGGCCGCTGGGGTTGGCCCTCTGGGTGAAAAAAGCCAGCATCCTCTCCCCCCTGCTGAAATCAACAACACAACAGCGGCTCAGTGTCCAGGCACTGCAAACCCTCGCCCTGAGCAGACTCCTGCCACTCCAGCTCGCTCAGAGAGTGTGCAGGGCTTTGCCTGCTAAAGCAAACTGCTGGCCGTGGCAGCTGCATACAAAGGCTCAGCCTGGAAATTGCACTTCAGCCTAAAATAAACCTGTGGTATCTGAAGAACAGTTTACTTTGTCCAGATTTTATTTTAATTACAATCGTCAATCACGTCTTTTCATATACAAAGCAACAAGATGTTTTCACTTCTCTTTCCAAATCATTCTTCCTTCCAGGGTTACATGTGAACTATGGTGTGTGGTTTTTTTATTACTTTTCTTTTTTTTTTTAATATAAAGAGAAACATACAAATTGCAGAAGAGTGAGCAAAGAATTGTAGAGGCTGGAAGAATCAGGCAAATGTTCCGCTCATCTTTAAAACTCCAACCTCTCCTTAGTTAAAAACTGGTATTTATTTTGAAGCACACACTCACTCTGCCAGCTTCTGTACCAGCAGCTTCCTTCCTCAAACACTGTCTGTACTTGGAACAGTTCCTCAAGGTGTTTTTTCATTTGTCTCATAAAGCTCTCATTATATATGTTTGTAATCACATGAAACACCATCTCAGTGTCTCTCTCATCCAATGTAACTCTTTCCACTACATCTCGGTGCAATAGGGTAGAGTGAAAGCATGAGCTGAAAGCACTGAGAGAGAAATTATTCCCTTCCACTGCCTCTACCCAAACAGTTCCCTCTTTTCTACAAACAGGTGATTCTCGGATTTGTGTCTAGCTGTTCAGATTAGATCAATTACAGAAAATTCCACTGAAGCAAGAGACAGAGTCTGACAAAGCATCAGGTACTTTTGCATCTATGAAGCACATCATACCATTCCATGGTTTCAACAGCAGTATCTATACCTTGACTCAACTTCAACTTTAGACCTCAAAAACTAGTGAACATTCATCTGTGGAGGGAAGGCTTTGACTAAGTCCCTAACCAGCCTCTGGTAACCCTGCAAAAGCTCTGAAATAGAAGGCATGTCTAAGGGAAAAAAGTAAAATATTATGAAAGCACCTTTATTTACACAGGGTTTTCTTTTCCCCTTCCCTTAAACATTCACAAGCCAAAGCTCCTTTTGCATCTGCAATACATCACAAACCAGAGTGTTTCAGCTAACTGGCATGTTTCTTGTGGGTAAGGAGACCAAACACAAGGCTGCAGAAGGAACAGGTTTATGGTCCAATAGCAAGATTATGTTCATTGAGAATACAAATCATTACCTCTCAGCATTAAACAGAAGCAAAAGAAACACCAAGTGAGGACTGGTTAATAAGTCTCTGCTATCATTTTGTAAGACATAGTCTGGTACAGGTGGTAGGTAGGACAGTCTCATGTTCGGAAGTTCACTAGTTCACAATTTACACCACTAAATCAAGGCCCCTGTATTATAAAGTATATGCAGGCTACAGCTTCTCAAGAACTCAAGTACTTAAATCCCAGACAAATGAGCTTCAAACCTCCTTGCACTGTCTACACCTCAAAAGCACAATCTGTCGTAGGGAAAATCCTAAAGCTCATCCCAGCTTTTGTCCACAGTGTCCAAAGTGAGAAAGCAACAGAAATATATATCTGTGTTTTCCACTTCTAATCACAAACAGGGTTTTTTGTCTGCTAAACTGAATGGCTCCATGTCTTTGCAGAAAATTTTGTATATAAACCTTTGAGAGCAGCGACTAGTGAGAAATTATAAAGCTTTCCCCTCAGAGTTTGTCTTCAGTTAGTATGACAAAATACAAAAGCAAGAGCCCTCCTGAAAAACCCAAACATACGCACAGAACCTTACCAGGTAACCAGCATTAAATTCTCCTAATTTTAGTATTAGTTCCAATACTGGCATCACCATAAGCCCTATGCTCTGATCAGAGAATTTCTTTTATTCAACCCTACAGCAGCTAGAAGACAATGAAACTAAAAGGAACAAAAATATTCTAGGAGGAATTTAAATGCAGTAACTGGGAGTTAAAATATAATCTCTGCTAAATGCTTGCTGTGAGAACCATAAATATTTGCAACCATTTCTTTCCAAACCAAAAAGCTATCCCAGTATATTGGAAGAGTATCTGGGAGCAAAGCCCTCAGGTACAAAACACATTGAGCGTGCTCATTACTGAAACTTCAAAAGCAAACAATCGTTTCACATGAAAGTCTAGGATGGCCAACAACCACGCAGTATTTAATTACCAAGCTCAATTATCACCAAATAAAACCGTATAAACTAAACACAGAACTGTAACAGAGTCGAAGGTACCAGCACACAACATTGGTTTGCATTGGTGAAAAATCTGATGGGGTTTGTTCCCTGCTGGGGTCTCAAATGCCACCTTTGGACTTTGCTGCTACCACGATGCTTCTGTGGAAGTCCGCAGTTAGAAAGCTCTGGACTTTTTAATGAATTGATACATTTCAGAAATAAGAAAACCTAAAGAAATCAATAAAGAGAGGGGATGGAACAAGGTTTGCTTGTTCCCGCTAAATGAAGGAAAGGCAACTGGATCAACTCCTTCATATCACTGCTCTGAACATTTACTGCTTTTGAGATGACTCGAAGAAGGGAAGCAGAGATGAAACTGCAGCACCACTTCTCAAGAGAGGTCTGTGGGCCAGCAACGTAGTGCTCAAGGATTAACAGAGCTGAGCAAGCCAGCAAGACATTGTTTCCTGTCACAGGCAGCCTGGCTTCAACTTCAGTTTCGAAGACAAAACCTGATGGTTTTCTTAAGAAAATAAAAGCCAAACGCGACTGCTAAGTGACATGTGCCTCACAAGCATAACGACACAGCCTCAGAACACATTCGAGCAGCAAATCATTTTTCACTGGTTAAGGACATGACGGTGCAAGGACAAACACTGTCCGAGCCAAAATGAAAAATCTATGTGGTACCGTAGAGCAGCAAATTGCTCTCACCACCACCATCATCCTTTAAACTTCTATGGAAGACAACCAGTGGCTTCTCCACGCATGACAATGAAGAACCAAGTCAAGCAAAACACCTACAAAGAGCTTTTTAACATCTGGACATAAAGCTACAAAGCCTCAGAACATTACTGACAGGTCACATGCTCATAGGAGACTGCTGGCATTTTGGAGGAAAGGATGTATGACTGTAAAGATGACTGTACCTATGCTGACTCCTCACGTTCACCCATGAGCTGTACAATAAACTGGCACCACAACACACAGAGCAAAGCTACAGGCAAGCACACGAAGTCTACTGAAGCTGTATTGCAGCAGTTACCCCAAATGACATCTAAATCACAGAAGCTAAATTGCTACCATCTCTACTTAAAATGTCTCAGTTCTAGCTCACCTGAACTCAACTTTAGCTTCTCCTAAAGACAATTTCTGTTTTGTTAATTTTTCACCAGCTTACATCACTGCCCTCCGCACATTTAAATACAGCAACAGAGGGAGGTATTAAAATTTTAAGCCTTCTCATGTCAAAACACATTTTTATCTGATTTCTTTCCTATAGTATCTTACAATGTACAGGACAGCACTAAATTTTTCAGAGATGCATCTATTCATTGTCATGGCCTGTCTCATATAATTTGATGTACAAAGTGCTGAAAACAGGTGGAATGCCTTAGTCTACCACAGAGACCTGAGATTGATTGATACATGCTCTGATTTTATACTTCAAATTTCCTCTAAAGTCCTCTGCAGAAAAGTGAATTTCCATTCTTTGTCTGCAAACCAGTGAAAGAAGAATGTTTTTCTCTTATTGTCTATTCCTTAATTCTTATGTTATAAATCATTCTGAGTTTTGAGCTCCAAATTTCCAAGTTTTACGAAAGGTCTGCCTTCCTAACACCTAGCCAGGAAAGGGTTCTCTTGAATGAAACTTTTCCATTACTCAGTATGAAAATGCCTTTTTTGAAGTTGCAGTTCTGTTCAGGGGAAAGTATAAAAAGTATCTTTCAATTTTCAAGTACTGAAAGATTGCAAGCTGTGCCAAAACAAGTTAATTTCAAATACTGGGTGTAAATAAACAAAACTCAAAAGATCGAGGTAAAAGGATTTGATTTACATGGTGAATGCAAATAGTTTTACCAACCCCTACTGTGGAAGAGTCTGCAGTTTGACCTGAAACTAGACTAACAAAAAGAACTGATGCCATTCAATGGCCGTGACTTTTAGAACCAATTCACTGATACCTATCAAGGCTGTTTTTCAACAGTCTCTCACTATACAGATCTATATATAGCCAGTGTTGTGTTTTGAGCAACATAGAAAGAATTCTGTCAAATATGAAATCACAAATTCTAAAAGCAGAATTTTATGAGGGACTGCTTGAATTTAGCAGGCTGAAGTCCTCTACTCTATCATAATCATTATGACAGTTTTATGATGAAGATGAAGTTTATTTGCCACCATGATTAGCAGGACAAATTTATTTATAACAAATGCTTTAAATGTACTGATAAAAATGCCTATTGATACTGTCAGAGCTGCTTGCAATTTGACAGATCAAATCTTATTTTCATTCTTAAACCCCATGAAGGAATGGTATCACCAACTTGCATTCTGTAGTGAGCAAATTGATTAATCCCCCTCTATAGAAATCTCAACTCTTGATTACACCTATCAGACGTTAAGCAGCATTATTCTAGAGTGACAACACTTGACAAATTCCCAAACCATTTTTCTCAGCCTTTGTGGCCCTGCTAGCTTGTATTAACCCTGATGAAAAATTAATTTTCCTTATCTTCTGCTAAACCCCAAAATCCAAATCCGCCAAACTGGCAACTCTTTCTGTAAAGGTATTATGAAAACCTCTAAAAGATTAATTGCATGTCTTCAGGTGACATTAAATTAATTTCTGTACTCGTGACAGACATTTGATACTCCGTACTGAGAGGACAGATAACATTGTCAGGATACACAGAAGGACAGTGGTGCAGTGTCCCAGGGCAGCCTCTTATGAATTCTCCTTTCGATAAGGCCATACTTCACTGTCATTGGCACTGTTAGTGATCTTGCAGCCCACAGACCTCACTGCACAGGTTTCTATTAACTACCACAATGCTGTGTCTATCCATGTAATCTTTGTAAAGCTAATTCAAAATCATCCAATAGGAAAGGGATGCGCATGCCGGATAAGGCACTTAAAGGGAATAAACTCCGGGTGATTTGTGTAAAAATAACAGAGAAGCAAAACGTTGTCATCTTTTCTGAGATGCATTATAACTCAAATTCTCTGTAGCACGATGAAGACTTAAATCGTGCAGGGAAATCTCAGTCCAAAAATGTACTGTAATTGATTTCTTGTAAGAAAGGAGAAACCCCTCATCTGTTACCAATCTAAGTCAATATTTCTAGAAATTAGTACCTTTACAATATCACAGTAGTAGGGGGAGGAAAGCATCCTTTAGGTTATTAAATTCACCTTCACTTTCAGGACAAGAGAAAAGATCATTCATCAGCTACATAGGTTTTTATATGTAAACTTGTATTTTACTGATACTGTGACTGACCATAGTAAAAAAGAGACATTCACACAGACAGCTATGATCCCCATGTAACAAAGAGGAAGAAATTTAAAGCAAAACCCATGCAGAACAACACTGACTTTCATCAGTTGCCAGTTAGTATTTTTTTGCTACAATTATCAGAAACGTGTATTAAAGGCAAACCCCTAATAACGAGCTATTTCTCTTTGACTGGTGCTCCAAATGCTTTCCTCTTTGATACAGCTGGTTGACAGACTGGGGACCTGGGAATAGGAAGCCTAATCACTTGCCAAATATCCCACAACCGAGTGACATGACCAAGCACTGTTTCTGAACAGTTGACGATCTGTTTTCAATCTGTCAAATGCCAATGAGAAACACCTGGAGACCCTTTTTTTCAGGCCTTCTAAGACCTTTAAAATTTGGGGGTTTTTTTTCCCAAGTTCAGGAATAGCAGTAGCTAAGAGAACTGCTCTCCCACCATGGCTAGAATGTGCTACTCTATCAACACTAACAACTGGTTTAAGACATACTAATGGTCCAGTTTTGACTCAAAGTACACACAGAAATACGCTACATCAGACTACAAGAGTGATGAAAGAACCAAAGCATTCCCAGTTCACACTAGGAAAAAAAAGACATTTCTGATGCTGGTCAGATGAATTAGGGGTTACTTCCCCTAGCCTAAAATTTTTGTATGGGGCAAACTTAACTCAAGAGCACCCACACTAAGCAACAAATAAATAAAATGCAGGAACAGTTCCCTTCCTGTGATAAAGACACTGCCACACTGCTTCAGTGAGCCATGATGTGATGAGTATCTTCTGTGCCTAATGGTGTATGAAAAGTCAGAACAGCAAGAAGAAAATATCTTGTAGAAAAAGCAGCCAATTCCATTTAATCCCATGTACTAACACAATTCTTAACCCGCGTATCTCCTCATCTGCCTGAAAGGAGAACTAAGGCACGGAGGACTGGCCAAAGAGAGTCCCAGCCATACCCATGCTACAGGAAGTTTCATTGGGAGTGACAAAAGCACAGGCTGAATCATGCTGGATCAGTGTTGAATCATAACTACATGTTTTTTAGTACAACCACCCACCATTTTCCATTAGGAAAACAAACCCCTATGTGTTAAAACTACAGCAAAATCAAGGTTCTGGAATGGACATGTGTAATACTCTCAAAAGTACCTCCAATTTTATTTGTTGTCTGCAAAATATGTAATGCAGATAAACGTTTTGAGCAAAGCTTCCTGGTTTGCTTTAGAGTTGCCAGTCTGAGGCATTTTTTGTACAGGGAATTTTAGCAAAGACTGGTCATGCAGAGAAAAGACCACGAGAAGAAGCTCCTGTTGGAAAATATCAGTGATTCAAAACCTGTGACAGCCCAAAGGTCCTGAAGGAGCACTTCCCAGCTGGACACCAGCTATGGCATAAAGCCATGGATATCAGAAACCAGTACAACTAGAGCTTCCCTTCTCGTGCAGTGTCTGGTCTTTCTAGTTCATGTTCCTTGAAGCTTAATACTTGCAAGTCAAATCCCTCTTGTGTGTTGCCCTAAGCTCCTGGTACACTTTTGACAAAGACAACCCCCACTGCCTCCCTCCCCAAACACTCCCAACTCCCCCAGACTAAAGGTCTATTCCAAGCCTTTGAACAAAGGCATGTGCCTTCTCAAAATATTAAACTGCACAAATCTACAAGCCTGCCTCCCTAGTTAAGAGATTGCATTTTCATATAAAAACTGGATCTTTCTCTTTGTAAAGCACTTTAGTGGTGTTACAGCTGTCTTTATCAGGAAACTGGGCTACAAGATACTGCAACAGCAACATTGTATTAATATGAATTTTGCGCTGTAACATTTACAACAGCAGAAAAACTCTCCTTTGAGATTTAACAAGAGTGACAAGTAACCTCAAAGCTCTGCTTTCTGGGTGTTCAGGAGGAAGCTGCACGCTTCTTCAACATACAATTTAAAAGTCTCCTGAGGAAAAGGACAAGCCTGTTCTGCAGCCTACAACAGAAAATACTTTATTGCACTTTTGATCCAAGTTATCCACAGCAAAGTTAAATTCAATTTAGGTAGGTATCTCTTACCCCTTTCAAGGATTTTATTAGAAGCCCATAAAACGTATTATCTGTGTCTGGTTTGGTTGTCACTTTAAGTCTCCCTTGCTAAGTGTATCTGCACATGCTCTTTTATTTCCTTTTCCCAGTAATCAAATATGCCCCACACAGTACAGCACAGCTCACCTCCTGACCCCCAAGCCATGCAACTGTCTCTGTAAGGATCATCCTCACTGGAGATTGGGAGGACAGGGTTTATTACTCATTTTCAAATGTTCCATGAAAATACTACGCCTTTTTCATAACCTGAATATCACCCCCCTCCCCACC
>VZRJ01006418.1:59613-132333 GCA_013397565.1 Ptilonorhynchus violaceus
CATAACATAAATCTACACTTCTTCAGTTTGAAGCCATTCCCCTCTGTCCTATCACTCCATGCTCTTGTAAAAAGTCTCTCTCCAGCTCTATTGTAGCCTCTTTAGGTACTGGAAGGTGCTATAAGGTCTCCTTGAAGCCTTCTCTTCTCCAGGCTGAACAGCCCCAACTTTCTCAGCCTGTCTTCATAGGGAAGGTGCTCTAGTCCCCTTACCAACTTCGTTGCCTCCTCTGGACATGTCTCAACAGTTTCTTACAATTAAGAAATTAATATCCATTTCTGAAATATTTCCAGAGTGAAATCTTGCAGGTTGTGGCAGCTAGAGTCCTTCCTCAACAGCATTTACATTAGTGCTGCTTCAAAGGTCTTGCCCATTTGGACATGGTATCTGGGCACTGAGATACCACAGCTCCTGCAGCTCCCTCAGTCCACTCCTGGGTGGGCATTCTCCACACCTCTTTTCAACAGTGGGATACAAATAAACCACAATGCCATTCTCCTGCTTCTTAAAAAGTTTTATGACCATATAGAGCAAGAGTTCCTTTGTCAAGGGTTGAGAAAAAGGCTGCCTCAAGAAGTTCTCACACAAGTGCACAATTCTTAGTGTTTGCAATTCCTGACATATTTAGATGAAAGGCGCTATAGAGCTTTCAAGTCAAATATTTTTAATTAAACTTGAACATATACATGCAAGTAGAAACAAGTACAAACATTAAGCAAAGTTGGTTGATAAGGTTACATTATCAAACAAGAATCATCTCAATCAGTATCTTTTTCCATATTTAGAACTTCATATTCATCTCACACTTCTCAGTTACTTGAAATATGAGCAAAGTTGTCCATCTTCCAGTTCCAGTTTGTGTTTGCAATCCAAGGACATTTTTTGTGACAGGCTTTTCAAACAAAAAAGAACTTGACAGCTCTTTTTTCAAGCTTTTCATATGAAGCACTCAAGTTTTCAGGAATTAGGTTCACTAGTAAGATACTGCTTCTAATGCAACAGGGAACACTGAAATTTTTATGTATTTATATCTATATAGGTATTTATGAAAAAACCTCATTGTGCAGCCTTCCACAGAGACAAAGATTGGTGTGTTCTTGGTGCAGCATAAGAACCAGCATTTTCAGGCCTTTGGAACAGACACACATCTCTCTGAGCATGGCAGGACATTTTCTGGCTAAAGAGAAATCATCCAACAACAACATAAGATGACAATGATACAGAGACTTTAAGATACTGTAATTTCCCACAGAACCTCTAACTAAAAGGAAAACGTTTTCAGCACATATTTTATATGATCTTAAGATATGTAAGGTTGTAGCTGGTACAAACCTGTTCTTCGAGGACTAAAACAACTCTGAATATATTGACTTAAGGAATTCAATTGCATTTGGTACTAGAACTATTAACAGACAGACTGATCACAGAGAGCCCAAAGAGCACCACAAACAGCCAAGGTCCAAGGTGTTAGAAAACACGACTCAAAGAGAGAATGAAAGATATTAGTACCCAGAAACAGTTAAGAGATCTTTAAAAAGAGAGATAGGCACAAAGAGAGATGCTTCAACAGACACCTTTCTCTTCAAGTATAATGTAAATAGTCGTAACTCAAAATTGCAGCAAGAAAAAGTGATTTGGTCACTAAGAAAATGCTCCTAAATGTACACGTTTGATGCTGGAATAGATGGCCTAGGAAATCTCCAAAAACAAGATCTCAGAAAAAGGTTGGACAAATCCGTCGGGAATAATACAGTGTTCATGCTCCCTTCAAGACAATAAATTATTTCAACAGTCTTTTCACCCTTTCTATAATTTTATGATCACATTTTGAAGTGATTTATTAGGGTGTTTCTTTCCTACACTCTCACTGACTTTACATACAAGTCATTTTAGGATTGACTTCAGGCTCCCCAGCAAGCCAGGTAAATCTCACATGTTTTATTAGTAAAATATACTAATATGAATCCTCAATGAAAACACTGAGCTCTTATGTCTGAAAAGGAAAGCTCTGAGGAAATGACACACCAACCAAAACACACTGGATCCATCAAAAGATATTTGTGCCTCCTTGAACAAACAAAACCAAAACCAAATGAACAAAAAACCCCACAAAACCTCATCCCCCAAAAACAACAACAAAAAAAATCCACGTCCATGTGCTAAACACTGCCTCATTTTCCAGGAGCATAACATTTAAAGGAGTAATTAAAATGGAAAACTATTCACTTTACTGCCATCCCTGCATAAATTATATTTATATTAGAAAGGGATGGGCAAATCAGTATTGGGAGGGAGGTGAAGGGTGGGATTTGTCAAAAAAAAAAGCTTCAACAGACAAAAATCATTACTGACAGTACCTAACGTGTCACCTTGATACACAGACTTAGTCTGACATACTGGAAATGCTGCATCATTTTCTACTTTCATTTTCCTGAAGCATAAGAAGTCATAAATTAAGGCATCTTATGCATCAGGCAAACTGGACAAGTTAAAATATTTTTGGAATTAACTTAGTAATTCTTACAATTCCAGAAATAAAATCCTCTCATAAGAGAATATTGTGGAAACAGATGAAAGACCATTTTGCCTTCTAAGGACCAAGGGATATTTCTACCTGAAGGTCAGAGATCTTTGGGAGCACTGCTGTGCGCAGCAACAAAAATAGACAAAAACTCAGTCTGGTAAAGACACTGCCCTCGAGAGAACAAACCTTTATCTTCTGACAGTCATAGTTCTCACCAATACACCACACTCCTTAACTTACACAAAAAACATCACCAGCAACACAAACCCACTGCATCCTGGTTCTACAGACGGTCCTACTAAACTAATAACAGTCCAGTTACCAGTTTCTGGTTTAGGCCAATTTGGTCTAGAGAAAATTAGTACAGCTCTGGACTCAAGCAGCTCCTTCAACTGAGAGCTCTCCTAAGGTGCTGTACACCACTGGAACAGGAGGGACTTGCCAGGTCTTTACCAAATGAATCCAGTGAGCTTCAAAAGGGAACCTGCGTTGTGTCTAATCATAAGCCACCTCACTTGCACAAGTGTATTCAAACCATCTCTGCACAAAAGAGCTCAAGAAAGGAAAAAGGGTGCAAGGGATTAGATGCAGAGCAAGGGCAGGGCTGCTTAGCTGCAGGATCGAGCCAGTGCATACAAGTAAGAGATACCAGGCAACCCTTTGGCCAAAGCAGGGAATTACAGGAAGCACTATTACATGCTAAGGAGAATGGCCAGGGAAAATGAGATTTGGCTTTTGCTTTATATTCAGTGCTCAGGCAAAAGTTGTGAAAATAAATAAAGCACATGGCAAGACTAAGGCAGTGGAAACTAAGTATGATCTGTGATCGTGATAGCATTCAGAGTCCAAGCACCTCTTAGCTCTTCTTTTAAATCCTGTAAAAAATGGACTAGAAGATTGTCTGCCCTGCTGCTCAATTTATATTTTTTTCCTTGTGTGGTCAAAGAAACAAAGTCACAGATTCAGCTTGTCACTCACTAACTGATTAAAAATTAATCAACTATCTTGATCAGTGTTAACAGCTAATTGTGATGCTTGCTTTCACTCTCCTGCATTTGGAAGGAAACTTAAAATGTCCATGGCAATATGAAAACAGTAACAGAGGCTACATGTAAAGAATCTCCTTCACCTTGCTAAAACCTCAGTATCTAAAAGTTAAGGAGGACAGAGTAAATCTGCTTCTGTGCACAATGAAAGAGGTGTTACACATGCATTTAATGAAGCTAATTGCTCTTGCTTACCACGAAACTTATCTGAAACAAATCATTTATGGTCTTCTGAAATAGAGCACTATGATAAAAACTTTCATCGTGAATGCTGCTGTGGGCACTGATAACCATTTGTTATGAGGAGCTGTATACAGTTGTGACCGGCATTGTTTTGTTTCACCACATAATAAAAGAAGTTGTGTATGACTGCTTTATTCAATTATGCATGAATCACAAACCTGTCACACCTCTTGCAGGCCACTGGGATTCCTGCAGACATACTTATATATAAATATTTTTAGCTCTATAGAATCAATTTCTTTCAACTTCCTGTACTTTATCCTTCTGTACTTAAGTTACCTTGTCTGAGGAACTAGAGTTGACAACAACCTGATGTGCAGGATGTCTATGTAGTCAATAATGCCCTGTATATTAATATTTGGAAAGACCACACAGTCGTTATGCAATTCACAATTTTAAGTGTTTTTAAGTTTTATGAGCTGTAGAAAAACATTGTTAAAAAGTAGTTAAGGCTTCGGCATTTCAACTTCCTCCCCATTTCTACAAAAAAGCCTCCAAGGCCTTGTTCAGTCCCTGTTAACACAATGATTACGGCAGTTCTGCAAGTTTCCTTAAGTAATGCTCCAAATAATTTAAAAGCATTCTTCCAAAAAAACACCTCCTGTGTGCTGCTGCCTCACATCATTCTTTCCTCCTCAGCATAAACCTGACGACAGACTTCACACACTGACAACATGATCTTGCTATGTCCCCTCATTTTAGTTACTTTAGAGCCCTAATAAATTAGCTTGTCTTTTCTTTGAGACAGAAGAAATTTGGTCGAGAGACTTTCTAACCAAAACCCCAGATCTTAAATAGGCACACTGTCCTCAAGATCAGCATTGTGAGTCCTCCACACCAGTGCTCAAGGGACATACTGCAGATAATAGACTCCTCATCAAAAGATAAGGAGATCTCATTTAGATGCAGAAGTGTAATGGTAACGTTTTAAACCCAGCCTCTAACAGAAAATATCCCCCTCCAACATACTGCTTAAATTAGTTTCATAACACGCTTCTCAAGAAAATAAAAACAATCTTCCCTTGAGTACAGAAACCATACTAACACCAACATCTCCTCACAACTAAATTAGGTGGCTTCACCTACCAAATACGCAGGTCCTTTTTAACCAACCTTAATTACATACAGCCACCCAAATCCTTTTCTCTGAGCAATTATCATGCCTATTAACCTTAAGCAAAAGGATTTTTCAGACTCCAAGTAACAACATTAAACTTTAAAAAAAGGAGTACTATTTCAATGTGATTTCAGTGGTTAACTGCCTGGCAGTAAAGCATTACAGGAAACACTGATTTTTTAATAAGTGCTAATAAATAACAGTTCTGAAAATAAAATATATTAACTATTAGGTATGCTAAACCTGTTACTTCCCTCATCAGCTCAGGCCCGTTTTTTATTGTAGGATTACACAGAGCCAAACACACACGAACAAACCACGACCAGACACGTATATGAGATGATCCTTGTAAACTTACCCCTCCTGACAACTTAATCACCCTGACTTTGCTGCCGCCATGGGGCCCATCACTACCACTGTTAGTGCGCTGCATGACAGTCCTTTTCACCCCCGCCTTCTGCTCCTGGGGCCTGGCCGCGACGGAGGCCACGCGAGCGGCCGGTGGCGTGGGCAGCGACGCTGCAGCAGCTTTGGTCTGTAACGCTTTCTGTGGCGCCTGAGGCTGACTCGCGGGGACCGTTCTAGTTTGCCTCAGCTGCTTCACCGGCTTCAGCTGCTGTCCTTGGTACTGCGCGTCCCCCGCGCCCTGCGGGAAATCTGTGGGTTTGGGGTGGATGTTCGGAACTACCGGATCTTGCTTTCTAACAAGGAGTCTGTTTTTCACGTTGTGCCTGGTCTGCAAGCCGGAGTGGGGTATGTAAGGGCTGCCGTTGGTGGGGAACTCGGAGGAGTCCTCCTCGTGCTGCATGTAGGACTGCTGGGAACAAGGCTGCTGCTGCTGCTGCTGTGCCAGTCTCTCCAGCAGCTCTCTCTTCCTAGCCCCAGCCTGCTGCTGCCGCCTCAGCTCCTTCTGCTTCAGAATCTCCTCTCTCAGGCGCTTCTGCTCTTCTATCTTCAAACGATACAACCGAGTTTCTTCGTCTTCGTCTGGATACTACAAAGGAAAATACAAATGAATTTATAAAATTCTTAACAAATGTCCAGCTTGGTCAAAACAACATTAAATTGTTTCAGATGTTGTAAAGCTGTAACTCTGCAGAGCTTTTTAAACCTTCCCTGATACCAAAGCAAGGCTATTAGTGGAGTGTATCTGCTGCTAAGGTTTATTTGCTATTCATTACAGACAAACAGCTCAAATCTGGTTTAGGACTTAGATATACTGCTTCCTAGACAGAAAAGCTTTAATACCACTTGAGAAATCTGATCAGAATACTAAAAAAATAATAATAATAAAAAAGTTTTACAAATTGGAACTAATTTAAAAGTTTCCAAAACCAATTAAACTATTAATATAATTCAAGATATCAAAATATGTTTCAAATAGAAGGTAACAATACAGAGGCAACCCACTGTCACACAGGTTTTATCTTGCTCTTTTCTGACAAAGTAACAAAAGGTAGGGTGGTAAATGACCTGAAAGGCCCTGATTAGAACTATTGATTTTCCTCACAGAATTTTCAGCCTGATCTCAAACTCATTTGTCACACAATAATTGGTTATAATGAACAGCACAAGTCAATCTCTCTGACCTTGAACTCATGCACTCTCTCCAGAATCAAAATGTTGCCAAATGCAGTGTTGGAATATTAATGGTATATAGAGAATGCCTTTAATATTCCAGCCCTGGGCCCATCTGAAAATACTACACACCATCAAATAACCTTTCTAAAGATTCTTCAACTCTGGCAGAAGGGGTTCTTATGAACAGCTGTATAAAAATGGACAAGAGTCAAGGAAATTCTCATCATCCTGGAAAAGAAATCAAATGGCTCTTGCAATAAAATCACATTTTTCAAAATTAGGAAGCATACTTTTTTATTATATTATTTCTCTTTTCAACCATTTGAAATATTAAGTTAGACTTACGGAGACCGCTTATGAATGGTAATGAGCACAGCATTCTACCCAAGATTAATCACCCCTAAAAAAACAGGCTCTCAAAATAACAATAATGTGCATGCAGTAAATTAATGCATAAAGAATGCTAAAGTATTTCTCAAAAACTGGGAATCCATGATGAACTTTCATGTATCTTGCAAGAACTGGGTGCAAACTGTTGTCAACACAACTGCCATTTTTTGCACATATGCGACCCAAAGTGTGTGACTTGTTGGGGTTTTTTTTAATATTCCAGTGCTTTTAATCCTGGTGCACCCTAGAACCCTCCCCAATCCAAGGAAAAAATCAGCAGTACAGATTCAACCATCATGTTGGTTCATGGATGTAAAAGCCCAGTAGAGTCAGATCTGCACTCACAGAACCCAGATGCACAAATCCTGAACTCTTGTTTCCTTCAGCTGTAACTGCTTCTTCCCTGAGCAGGTATTGATAGGGATTATTCTCACAGTTACTAAAAAACAGTTTACTGTCTCACATTAGAAATCTAATTAGATGCTTCTAATTAGCAGTCTAATTAGAAGCCTAAACAGTGGCTAAATAAGACTCTAACAAAATTGGATTTTTAAAATTGGTATTTATTTTTCAAATATGGGCTGTAGTTCAGGGATGAGGTCTAACACAGCTCTTTGCATGAGAATGCTTCATCTACCAAGAAGTTCTAATCTTTACCTATACTTTGTGGAATATGATGGTAATGATTAGTAATCACTGTGACAACTAAGTTGCAGGTCTGTGTTAATAGATGGTGCAGAAACATACTTCTACAGGAGAAAATTCAAATATTTCATCTTATATTGACAAGTGGAGATGCTGGATTGTAGCAAAAAAATAGAATATGACCTTTATGAAATACAGTGAAAGATGAAGATCCTTAAGAATAGTTTGCAAAGGATGAGAAAGCAGATAAGCTCCAGCTAAGAGGAGGATGTACTGTTATGCAGATCCTGATGCAATTAATAAAATTTTCAGCCATTTTCAGAGACACTAAGGTATCACAGTTACTGAAATTGTCCAAAGAGAAAACCTGTTTAACTTAATGAATTAGTTTATTCACCTACTTTGGTTTAGATCATAACATTCTACAATTTATCTAAACAAGCCTGATGGATGCCACGAGCCAAAACCAAGTTTACTTTTGAAGGCAGATGTGGCATTTTTTTTCCCCTTATGTTCAATTGGAACATTGCAGCACAAGTCTGCAGGAGACCACCACTTCTACCAGCTGCCCTTTCCTATCAGAGAAATCAGCCTGCTCATTTTATCATCTAACAAATTCTGAAAGCCCTGGGAGATGTAGATCACGATGTGGTAAACTCAGAACATCAACTCAAAGGTTACACATAGCAGCACAGAGATGTGTACTTTGCAGCACACTGAAATGAGTCTTGCCAGCAGACAAGGAATGAACATCCTGAGGGACTCTTAACTAATACATCCCTGCAACAGCCCCTGGACAGAGACACTGATTCCAACCAGGTCAGCATTAAACCCAGAAAGATGACTGACAAAATATATTACCAACACATATGCATTCAGAAGAATGCTTAGTAGAATATTCAGGCAACTTGATCTCAAATATCATCTGAAACCTTCCTTTCTGGAACTCAGCTCAGGAAATTAGCAATGATCCTAGAAAGTCAATCCCTTCTTAACATGTAAGCTTGAAAACCAAGGGCCAAGAGCCCTGAGTTTATATGACAACTGCAGATCAGTCTGTTAACAGGCTACAGGTAGACCTAAATCCTTCATCTTCAGAAGCAAATTACTACTACTGTTAAATTCTCAAAAAAATACCCTTGCAGCTACAGAAAGACCAAACAATATAAAGGCCCTGTGATGATTAACAACATATCTGCATCAGAAGTCAGGTTTAATTGAAATCAGTTGTACCATGACCTAACAGTATAAACTGGGAAGGACTGCAAGCTCCTTACCAGGATGAAAACAGGGGCAGTTAAATCCCCTCCTGCTCAGCTCTAAGAGCACCTTATATACACTGGAGAGTGAGGGGACATACATAATGTATAGTACATATGAATTACCTGTAGTATGTAATAAGGACATTCAGCACACAGAAACAGGCAAGACAGGGTCAAGATGAACACAGGACACAATGCCTACTGCTAATAATTTTCATACCATTAGTTTAATAAGCCCAAGATTTCTCCAACAAACAACAGCACTGACAAGGAAAAATGGAAAAAGGCAAGACAAGCAAGCATTTTGCCTGCAGAATCAACCGGGAGAAAGTCCACATCCTTCAAAGTTCAAACCATTATAATTTTCACATCCTGTGTTTGGAAGCAGCATTATCTGTAGGTGAAAAAGCAGAAATACATAAAACAGCCTTTTCCCTGGATGAACAACTAATGCTTCACATATTTTGTTTAGAAAACTCCACAACATGAAGAAATGGTACATGGTATATGGCTCCTCCTATTACAGGAGGCTGTAGATTACAAAAGGCCAGAGATGCACTTGGTTTTTTGGAGGTGGCTTTCTTCTGCCAGGTTTTGAGAGTTTTCTTCTTTTTTTTTTTAAGTGGAAATTCTCATCCATCTTTGAACAGTTTTCAAACACAATGTATTTGACTGAGGTTTGAAGGGAAGACTGAGCCTTAGCTATAGATTTTTCTTCTGCCTTAAGGTCCAAGGCAGCTTTGATGGAAAGTGCCAAAAGAAAATGTTACAGGCTGCTTTTCTGAACTTAGCTGAAGAGCACCAGTAAGAGAAGCACCAGTCCTACATCCTTCTGGGGAACCTAGAATGGCACTGGTAGACTTAGAAAAAGACAGCAAAGACATGCTCTAAAACAAGGGATTAAACTTTCTACTGAAATTTAAGTCCCAGTAGCAGTAGCTTGCTTTTCATACAATGAATTAAAAAAAAAATTAACAAACCCATGCCTTTCCAGAAGTCTGCAGGATTTACTACCAGTTAATAGAATTAAATGCTGAGTCATAAGAACCAGACACTCTAAGTGTCCAAGGAACTAAAAAGGAATCATGCAACCAGGCTCACCTGTGTCCCACAGTGGAAGAACAGAGCAATCAAAATAGTTTGATCTGTGGCATAAACACAAATCTATTCAGCAGGCTTGTCTTTATTTTTTTCAGTTGTAACATTAAAAACATTAAGAGGCTACAATAATTTGTCCAAAAATTCATGCCAGGTCTTTGCAAAAGGTACAGCCAAATCCAAACTGCATCATTTGGCTGCTTGTGTTCAAACGTATAAAAAATCTTAACAAAAGGGCACCTATACATACACATCACACATTTCACATTGCTGATAGCATCAGATCCTGAACCCAAGGAAGGTATGAGACACCCTACAAAACACATGTGCTGCACATCCTGGACAATCAGGGAGCAAAGAACAAGGTTAGAAGTTACTCCAAGAAGGACACTGCCCTCTTGCCAACTTCCAACTGGAAAAAAAAAATGTGGTAAGAATCTTCTAAGCATAAGACAGGAGGCACCATTACAAAAAATTGGAAAGTCAAGCTATTTAAGCTGAAGAAAACTCAAATTTAGACATTTACAATTTTTCAGGTAGTTCATTTTCCAGAAAGATGAAAATATTCAGATACATTTGATCTAATGCAAGTAATTTAACGCAACTCTTTTCCATATTGTGAACCTTGTTAAAAAAGACAGAAACAAAATCCAACAACCCAGTTTCAAAATTTACTGGATTTCAAAGAATGGAATATGAAGGTTTTCTGTCAGTATACTGAGGACATCAACACCAATATAAGTACTAACATCAGTACACCTATGATTATGCAATGCTCCACTAATTTCCCACCTGTTCTGATCTCCAATATCTATTTCTCCTAAAGACACACCACCTTTCTCTATTCCTCCTCTTCTTTAAATTCAAAAATGCTTTATACTGCCTTAATTCCTCTTATCCTAAGCTGACCTCAACATGAGCAGAATTAGGCCCACACCATCCAGACCTTCCTATTTCATTGAAAAAATGATGTTTCAGACTGAGGATATACAGGTTTAAATCCTGGAGAGCAAGAGCTATTCTCAACAGCATTTAAGGCCAGTATTTTGCAGCCACACAGGAACGCAAGTGTTCCATTAACATAGCAGAAATACAGTTTTTAATCTTCTGGTCACTCATGTTGCAAACCTTTCAAATATCTATATTTAGGGTGAGCAAAACCTCTAACAGCCAATATTGCTATTTTTTTTGGTGCTTCCTGAATGATAGGGCACTCATAAATACAGCCACTGACTCTTTAGGAAGAAAGATGCAAAGGAAAGTCTTAATAATTTTCCAGTTGAAGACACTTCCAAAATAACCTGCCCAATTCAGTTATGTGCAATACAGCTAGAAAAGGTGACAGAACTTAACTCTTTCTTATCATCACTGAAAGCAAAAGAACAGGATGAAGTCAGCTAATTACAAGAAAAACACGCAAAAAAGACTGGAAAACATTATAATCTGCCTAAGGAGAGAAATGCAATCTACATCACAACAACAGTGTGATTAAATGCTTGTAAATGAACACTCTTAGTGCAGCTACCTGTCTGTAGGAGTGACAATAAGCGGCATCAGTGAACAAGATCACTGCAGAGGCACAACAGAATGGGACAACCACTACTACGCTGTTTGCGGCACAAGGCTCTGTTCCAGATCTGCTCTGGAGGGAGAAGGGTTCTGTGTGTGCACACACTCACACTCTCCTAATCTTTGCCAAGCGTACCTACTAAGGCTTTACTCGTATGACTAGTAATCAGTAACACTAGGAGACACCATTTTTTCCAAAGTAACTCTTTTTTGTCCATCCTGCTTTAGAAAAACTTGTATAAAACACGTATCAAACTGTTTTTAAAGATAGTTTTGACAGAGAAATAAAAAGAAAGCTTTACTTGTAATACACCAAGAATTCACACAAGTAAGATTAGTTGGTTTGATAACTACGCATTAGAGTATATTTAAAACATAGAACAGAGCTAACAAGATGAGTGCTTTGGGGTGTTTTGTTCGGTGGTTTTTAAAATTCATTTAATTAAGAGGAATTGAAAAATATCTGTAACGTTTTCTAAATACTGCCAGAGATATTTCGGAACTAAAGTCTTAATTTTCATAAGAATGGAATAACTTCCAAATGTTTTTGATGGAGAGGACCGTAGCTGATTTTTCAAGACTTACCTTACAAATGACCTGAAACACAGAGGCTTCTCTATGAGGTACAGCATTTTCTGTGACTGAGATGATTCCCAGAGACTGAATTGAGGTGGAGGAGACTACTTAAATATTTTTTCAAAAAAAAAGGTGAAAATTAAAAGCAAAAAATTAAAAGCTAAAAAAAGGATTTTTTTTTCCCACTGAAAAGCAAGTGCACAGGAGGTCAAACTGATAGCTTTGGGTTTCTTTTGTGCCTCATTTGTGAGAATTAGTTACGACCATCCCTAATTCAAGAACAAGATGAAAAGCTAATCATGAGCAGCTTAAAAGGAAGACAGCATTATCACAATTAAAGCTTTCAACAGTTGTTGAAGAAAAAACCTGGTCCTTGAGACAAGATTCATGATTAACTATAAAGACTTACAGTTCTTCACAGAACAGCCTGTCAAACTATACAGGGTGCATTTGGCCATCATGCTCAGGATTAAGAGTACCATCAGTCCATCCTACCCACTCTCTCAAACTAACAGTGCTCACGGAGAGTTTCCTCTGGCTTCCAGCAGCTCTGTGCAGGGAAATGGTCATCCGTTCACACTACACAATCCAGAGGAGCTGAAAACACTGGCATCTCATTTTTTCAACTGTGCCGAGTACTAGCAGAGCAAACAGCATCATTTTCTCCAAAATGGAAAGCTTAAAAGCATCTCCTATTTTCCCCTCACACAAAAAGGTTTCAGCCTGAAGGAAAACAGCATGAGGAAGACAGCTCTCCAAATAGCCTTTTTCTTTGAGACATACAGCATCATACAAAATAAAAGACAATGCTTTCTGACGTAGAAGAATATGATCACATGAAAATAAAATAAATCATAATTCTGTAAGATAAAAATGGGCAAAATGAGTATTTCAGAGGCTTGTATAAGTGACGACCTTTACTCAAATTCTGCCTTTTCATAGTAGAAATGACTCCTCTTCCTGCAAAACAGATTCACCACAGCCTTGCCAACCTTCCAGACCTTTTTTTGTTAATGGAGACTGTTTCTGCTATTGCATTAAGAGAAAAGTGCAGTTCAGAAGAGAGGCCTCTAGTGGCACCAAAAAATATTTGGTGAATAACATATTAAGTGTGCTTTCAGTTCATAAATCAGACTAGGAAAGTTTTTAAAAGGTGGGAGCTTTGTTTCTTCTTGTTTGGTGTTTGGTCTTTTGTTCAAGAACAACAAAAAAAATCCCTTACCTCTGGTTCGGATTTTCCTTCTGACTTTGCCTGGCCCACTGCTGGGATTGCTTTAGCTTTCATCTCAGGCCTTCCCTGGGAGTTTCCCCCACCAGTGACAGACTTGGTGGCAGACATGGTGCTGGTAATGGGTTTGACCTGAGCCGCTGGGGTGGAGGTTCTCCTGTTGTTGCTCATCTCCATGGCGTGGGATGGAGCTATGGGCAGCTCCCGCAGGTTGCTGTTCCTGGGAGCCGTCGACTGGAGCTGCTGATTCGAGCGCTTGACAATGTTCTGTGATGGGGTACTCTGAGAAGCAGAAAGGAAAACAACTGCAGACTTCCACTACAAACCTGGCTAAAGTGTTTATGGTTTCGCATTTTCCTGATTTAGTTAAGTTTGGGAAAACAAGCTTTTTGAAGAGACATGATATTTACAATGTCAAAAAAAATTATACAAATGAGAAAATTTTAATTGCCTTTTTTTCTAATTAAAAGCAAAACTTAATCTCACTTGTTGAACACCATTCTCAGAAACTGGCTTCACTGTCTGATCTACTTTCCTAATCAAAGCAATTATGCTAAACTATCGTTACATTGTCTTCAGCACTGCTACGGACTGTTGCACTACCCCAACCCACCAAGCAGCAGAATATCCTGCCCAGGAGCAAACTCACAAGACATTACTCTGGCACTATCTGAACCAGAAAACTGATTAATAGTGGTACAGACAGGCCTTCAAATTGAAAGAGTGCCAGAGAACTGGTCTCCCACACAATCACAGGCTACCAGCAGTTGTAAAGTCTTATGAAGCAAACCTATCCTTCAAAAACTCTTTATTGCTAGTTCTTGGACAACTGCAACATGTCCTATTGGACCCAAACCAAAAAGAACACTGAAGACCAGAAGAAAAAAGAAAAAGGGAAAGATACACATGGTATTTTTCAATGTAGATTATAAAATGATCAAGGCAGAAAATGAGCAAGAAATGCTGAAAGAAGGGGAAAGAGCAAGACGGGAATAAACAGGACTGAAAAATCAGACTGCTGAGTTTTGAAACCTGTGCTTACGTGCCTGCTACTCATGCAGGACACTGATGTATGTGGTACTTACATGCCTTGGCTTCATTGGACCCTGTCGTGGCTGACACTGCATCCTGTTGTTATTTGGCTGTTGCTGTGTGGCTTGCATGTGAGGCCTGAACTGTGGCTGGTTCATGGGCATCAGGGGCTGTGGAGGCCCTTGGAGATGGTGATGGTGTTGCTGCTGCTGTTGCTGGTGATGGTGCTGCTGTTGCTGCTGGTGATGGTGCTGCTGAGGCTGAGGTTGTGGCTGAGGCTGTAACGGAGGATGCATGGGACCCTACACATGAAGAAAAAATTATTTTAGTTTCGAGGTAATAAACTCCTGAAAAGCAGCCAGCTCCAGCCTCCTGAATCCTTAAGACTGTAAGCAGCAATGAACCGGGTTAAACCAAAACCACACTGAGTAAAAAACAGGCTAACGGGCTGTTCTGCACTTAAAGCTGTGTAAGGCAACAGCTGAANTAGGAGCTGGAGCCCCGGGACAGTGCAGCGGGGAGGAGATCCATGGCTTTCCAGGCACAGCAGTAACGGCGTTCCAGGACTATCCGCCTCCCACCTGGAATCCCAACGGGCTTTGGTTACCCTGAGGCCCCCGTACCTGCATGCTGGGCTGCGTGTGCGGGGACAGGAAGGGCTGTCCCGGCGCCTGCAGGAACTGCTGCCGCGGGGGGATGAAGGGCCGCGGGGTGGCAGAGCCCGGCTGGTTGAAGTGCAGGATCCCCACCGGGCCCTGGGGCTGCATGTTGGGCCGCACCGGCCGCTCCCGGGGATACACGGGCTGCTGTCCCTGCTGGGTAAAGGCGGGCCCGGGCTGGCTGAACGGCATCGGGCTCTGAGCGGGAACGGGGTGGGCGCTGTTAAGGAGCGGGGGAGGCGGTGGCGGTGGGGGACTTCGCTGCTCGAACAAGGGATGACCCGGGAACCTTGGATCTGTGGAAATCAGATAATTGATTAAATGACAACCTCCCTGGGACACAAACACGTTTTGGAAACACAAAGCTCTATTTTGGTTTGGAAAGTAACATGAAATTTGCAGAATGCAAAACTGTATGGGATGTTTTAATTTTAAGAGCTACCCTCAAGCTTATGTTTCTCTTGTATCCGCCACCTCTGCATACAAGGAATTGATCCTTGGAAGACCAGCACAACTGGTACTTTGCTGGAATCAGCAATACCTTCTGGAAATTCTACTTTAATAAAATCAATGAAGGATTCCAGCAATTATAGTTCAAACCACAGAAGAACTCAAAACATTGATACCACTTGCTGACTAGGTATTTAGCAAGTTTTTACATACTGTACGTGTGTAAAATGTCTGTAACATACCATATATATACATTACATACATATGGTATAAACGCAAACATGCACTTACTCTCTATTTTGTTTGCCAGGCTGTATCATTTTAGCTAACCTTAACAGACTTCTTACACTACACACACAGTCCAGGCAGTTTAAAGACTTACTAGTGGAAACCCAAGTGTATGGAGAGCATTCCTTATCCAAAATATAACAAAGTGCAACAACTGTATGGCAACTACCACTTGGATATTAATTTTATTTTGTATCTGTATAAATATCCAGAATCACGGCAGTTACAGGTGAGGACATATAAAAAACAATTAAAAATTCACATTAAAAAAGTAAAAATAAAGTAGACAAACAATTTTTGGCATGTACCAGCCTGGCCACATCAAATGGGATCTTCCAGTCTTCAGGTTCTTCCCAACACTTCATGTTGTGGAATATACACTCACACTGCAGAGTCACTTTACAAAAGGTGGGTTTCAAGTGTTAATGAGATTGAAAATGCTTACCTGCTATGAAGAAAGGATCTCTATCCTGAGGAGGTGGAGGAGGGAGTGGTGGAGGTGGTGGTGGTGGCCCTCTCCACTGGTCCTGGATTGGCAGCCTAGGGGCTTGGGAGAAGTTGGTAGGAACTGGTCCAGGTGTATGCTGCTGGAAGTCTGGAGGGCCCTATTTAATAAGGCAGAATTAAAATTAAGGTTACCATGCAGAAATGTACGTATTGTCTGTTATAACTTTTTTCTCTTAAAAATACAATTGCTTTAGGAATTATCTCCTATCACCTGTACCAACTGACAGCCCTTACTGAGTCATTCCTTCACAATGGAAGATATATTAAACCCCAGTACAGTATCTTGCAATGAATTCACAATGTTTTAATAATCACTAGCACCACAGGAATGCCATTTCTTCTCAAGCTTACTGAAATCCATGCAATTATTGACCTTCTTTCCCATTAATCCAAAAAAATCTAAATGTCTACTTTAGAAGACATTCTTGACATTTATCTTCTTAAACCGTACTATTCTTCATCATCAATTTAGCACAATGCAAGCTACAGCAGTGAGCAGCTTTACTTAAAAAAAAAGGGGGGCGGGAAGGACAATTTATGGCATCCAGAAAATTAAAGAAATCATCTTTCTAGAAGAATTAAGAGGAGAGTAACATTTCTGTCTATTCAGACAGAATATTCAGTTTAGCATCTGAAGCATTATAAGAAAGAGTACAACATTTTCTTTCCTCCAGTAAGGCATTGGATTTTTTTTTTTTTTAATGTAAAGTGAGCCTTTGCATATTGCAGGAAGCAGGATGGTAATACAAAAGCAGCACTTTGCAGAAGACACATTTAGTTGAGAAACTCACACTATAATTTTTTCCTTTTCTATCAAAAGTTGACAAAACATTGGCAACCTCTGATATACAGAATAAGCTTTGCTTCACATAAATCATATTCTCAAGCATTTCCTTATTATGTGAGTAAATCAAGTAAGTAACGAAAATTATCTATGAACATCCTTGTTTTCCTCTTTGTAAGGATTCTAAGATCAGTGGTGGGATCTGTTCTGTCTACATGTGATGCTCACCTTGAAGTTTAAAACTTGCCATTGCTGAAGACCAGGTTTTCAAAACAGATTTCAGACCAAAAACTCCCTGCTAGACTGAAGTACAGTCATCAGGAAAGGGCCAAACAACTAAGTTGCAGTAGTTTATCATTTCTCTATTGAGCAGCCCTCACCAAGAATATGCACAGTCTCACTCTATCCTATTTGTACTGCACAAAGACTGGAATTTTAGGATAAGAAATTCTCACACAGCAAAAATGGATATTTGCCCTGGAAACTGGAGTCTACTCACTGTCAAAATAGCACAAGACAAAGCTGCTTTACAGCCTTCTACCAGCACAATACAACTGGGAATGGCAAGGCCCAAATAAGTAGATGAGAGGTACCAAGGATCAGATCCATTATCAAATCTGTGGCCTTCCTGAAAACACCTAAATGGGGATATGTGAGATACTAAGACCTCTTATTTGGGAGCAAGACTGTGACTACTTATTTTATGTCATTATACAGCCATCAACTGTAAATACGTTATCATTCCTAGAGATTAAAGGGTCTATATCCCCTTGCCAGTGCTTCTAGTCAGGCAGTCTCCTGTGGGTATTTCATTTAGTGAAAAGACATTATATTACACTCAAGCATGACAGTCCTCATAACATACACACTTTCTAGGAGGAGCTGCTACACTCCTGCAAGTGAACAGTTACAACACACAATATTCCTGCCACCTCGGAACTGACTATTGCCTTTGAGTTTCACACGATGTCTGCAAACAACAGCAGTTGGAAGAAGAGGGAGCTGTTTGGGATGGAAAAAGTGACATTTATTTGTCCCATAAACACCTTTTCAGGTTTAGCTGAACAAGGATGTTCAGCTGCATTGCCCTTCCCTAGTGTTGAGCAGGACAGCACTGGCTGCCTGCCAAAAGAGCAGCTGAACACAAACCTTAAGGATCCTGACCCTTTGCTCCCAACACACACCTCTAGCACCACTGCACATAGGAGCTGCCAGCGGTACTTTCAAGCTAAGGTTAAATGCATTCCCTCATCTCGGAAGCCTTGGTGGTAAAAGCCTGCTTCTCAAAGTATTGTTCTCACAGCAATCCCAGGGAATACACAGTCCTTCCATGTGCTGCAGATCCTTAAGCAAGGCACCCAGCAAACCAACTCATTCTCAGCCATTTAGTAATTAGTTTATCACTGGAAAATGCATAAGGTCATTGCAACAGGAGCACAGGAGAATCCAGTTCAACAGTGTAGTTTCACACAAGATGATTTTTATCTTGCATCTAATTTACAGTGATGCTAAAGACATTTCTGCTTTTATATTTTTCATATATTTGTAGCTCTGTAGCCTTTTATTCTATAACTATATAGACTCCTACCTAGTATTTTTCCTACCCTGTTAGACAGAAAGACAAAACACATTCCTAAGACCCTACCATAATCTTGCTCCTTTGGCAACCAAGGACCCCATGTCTCATAACAAAGCACATTCCTAACACCTTATCATAATCTTGCTCCGTTGGCAACCAAGGACATTTCACTGTCCCATGTCTCAAAGTATAAACAAAAGTAGAGTCAGAAGTTAGGGGAGCCTCAGCAGGGGGCCAAATGAAGGGGTACAAATGGCTTCATTAACTGAACCTGTAATTGGGAGATTGGGGTTGGTTATGCAAATTTGCTAAACTTATAAAAGCGTCAAAGTCCTCTACCACATGTGCATTTTGGGGTGTGCATCTTGTGTGCAGTTTGGCCATACATGCATCTGAAGGGCCTTCATTAAACAGTAACCACTTTTATTCCCTTAATATTGTCTGGCTTCTGATTTTAGGTGGCTAAAAAGGCCTCAACAGCACGCAGTCACATGCGCATTTCAGGACAGAATGTGGTCTTGACAGACAACCTTTTTTCCCATTTTCAGAGAGCGTGTATTGGAAGCTCTCAATTTTTTCATATTTTTCCCCAGACATATGCCTACACATATCTTAGTCATTTGTAAAATAGCCAGTGAAAAACAAATTATGTGGAAACTTACTGAAACCTGGACTAATAAATCTTCAGTGTCACATATCTGCCACCCGAGCTGAAGAACTGGCAGCAACAATGATCTGTCTGGGCTTGGATCCAAGCACCAAATGGCACTGCAGTGATCATAGTCTCCTCTACCTGCTTCTTCCAAACTCGATGTATTCTGTCCTGGTCGAGGTAACAGATCCTTACCAGTCTCTCCCATCAGTCCCAAACTTCAGTTTTAGTGCTAAGCTAAACGCTAACAGGCTGAAGCTACAAAATAAGCAGGCATCTCTGCTTCTACGACCACATTTGTAACCTGGTCTCAAGTATATTCCCCAGTATTGATTCTTTGCCCAAATCCCCTTATTGCTCTCCTGGTCCTGCTCACTCTTCAGATACAAATTCTCTTCCCCATCACATCTTTCACTCTGCCACTGATTCCTAATCGCAGCGTGGATCTGGATCCAGCTTCTCAGCTTCCAGATTCCAAGCTGGTGGTCCTGTGTTGTGGCAGTTGGTCAGGAGCTCCTATTTGCCCTACTCAGGCCCTGATTCCTTGCCTGTACACTTACTCCTGGCCATTTCCCCTCTTTTTCCTCTCAGGGAAGTGGCAGCCAGTGAGAGTACAGGTTGAAAAAGAGCCAATATTTCTATTTCAAATAAACAATTCTTTGTACCAGCTTTCCCTCTCCTGCCAACCTGTACCCTCATTATTATGCCCAGATCTATCTCCTCCTAAGGCAGCCCTGAATTGCAAATGCATGGAAAGTCCTGTTGAATTTCACACAGCTCTTACGTACTGAAACATCCTCAGTGCAGCCAAACTCAATTTCCTTCCTTGAAAACTGAGAAATAATGAAACATTTCTAAATAACTCACTTGGGCATAACAATATTTTTCCACTGTGTCTGTTTTGGCATGAAAGTATTTGGAAAATTTCAATCAAAAGGATTCAAAATGAGGCCAGCAACCAGCACATCATCTTGGTTTAAGCCACAGAAATCTGTTAGTATTACAGACACTGAGAGCAGCTTTACATTTCCCATCATAAGGGAACTTTAAACCTTTATGAAATAAGCTTTAAATAAGTTTTAGAACTGAGTAATACAAGGTCATTTTAGATCTAAGAAAGGTCACTCTTTTAAAAAAATTATATAGTTTATTTACAAAACAATTACACAAACCAATAATCATCAAGACCATTTTACTGTTAAAAATATAAGCAATGCTGATTTCGAACTCCCCGTGATCTCCAGGACCAAAGGTGTCCATCCAGCTTAAGAAGCAAACATTTACTGTCCTCTAAATACTTGCACTGATTTAACACAAAATAACAGGTATTCAACTGCTATCCAAAAGCTGGTGTCGAAAAATGCCAACGAATGTTCCCTAAGATATATTAAGAATTTTTTTTCTCTAGTTTTATTTGGGAGTATATTTTGTACAAATACATCTCACACCACAAGTCTGGGTCAAAATAACTCTAAAACAGTCGAACAAAGAGCAAGAAGGAAATATTTGAAGTTTGGAACTCTTCCTATTGGCCTCTCTTTTTTTCTATCCCCACCATTTAAGAATTCTGGGTTTTTTTCCCACTTTTTAAGTAAGATTCCAGTTACACTCTGAGGCTGAGAAGTTTGTAAAGATAACAAATATTTTCCAGTCATAAAGCCAAACCTCCTCCTCCATTTTGCATTTAAAGTAACATGAAGATCTTTTTTATATCCTGCCACAAACGTGAGTTGTCCCTCACTGTCAGGATCCATTAGTGCCAAAACCACAACCCTTCCCTGAACCTAGTCCATCCACAGGGTTGGAGGTTTTGAAACTTGCAAGTTTCAAAAATGGCAAAACTCCACAAAATCACTCCTGGAACGCTGCAAGATATACAGACAACTCAGTATGGCTAACAAAGACCTACTTATTTGATGACTGAACAGGTTTTAACTTTAGGTATATGACATTTTGAAAAACTACTAAATTATGACTGATCACATTTCTTGGCTGATAACCAAAGGCCAATCATGCAAAATTAATTGCAAAGACATTTGTTATTTGCTGAAAATCGAATTACCAATGTTTGCTTCTAAAAAAAAAAAGAAATTAGTTTGATTCTTTTCCTTCTTACATTCATGAAAGACTGACCTCCACTTCTTTCCTAAACCAGCTTTGCTTCTACTATCCTTAAATTAAAAAAATTCCGCCATAAATAACAGTAACACAGGGAAGGGGAAGCTTGTATTTTCATATCTTACACATTGCTGAGATTTTTCTTCTGAAAAAACTTCCAGGATAATTCCAATAAGCATTCAATTGTGTGACTGATTCATATCACAAACTACATGCGAAACTAAAACTCTAACCGTTCAACTAGAGCTACTACTTCCAGACACACATGAACTCTTCTAAAAAAAGAAAATACATAAACTGTGGTGGATATTTTTCTAAGATATGAGGCATTTGTCTATTATAATGCCATTACTTTTTTTTCAATTTAATAGAAATACAATAATATTACCACTTCAACTTTTACTTATGCCAAATTCTAATTGTCCTAAAACCAGTACAAAGTAATATAACAGTTCTCCATTGCTTAAAGCTTTTGAGGGTGGGCTTGTTTTTTTGGTGGGTTGTTTTGGTGGGGTTTTTTTGTGCTTAACAGTTAAGATAAAATTTTAGGAGTGGATTATTTTACCATTAATGTTAAATTCTACATTCAGCACGTATTTTTTGCTAATAACCCCCAAGTGCCCTCTGGTATTTGGTAGAAAAGACAACTCGGAGCTATTTAACTTCAAAAATTAATGAAGAGCAGGTGCAAAAGCCAGGTTTCATAATGGTCTATTTTTGATAAAATAAGCATACTGTAACATAGATGCATAATAAATCTTTATATGCACAGTAGTTACTCCCATTTTTCATGGTTTTGCTATCCGGACAGTTTCAAATTACAACCAACTATTCAGTTCATACATCAGCTAAGGCTCCCTACAAAAAAACAGTTTAACTATTACTTCACCATTATTAAATCTTCTAGGAAACCTCCCTACTCAGTGTTCAAAATACCTATTTTCAAGCTAACAGGTTTCAATCTAATGAAAGAAAATTGCGAATTCATATGATCAGCCACAGCTACAAGGTTCTACATCTCAGTCCCACATAGGGGCCAACTCTGACACCAGGGAAAAGGACAAAATATTCATGTGCCTTCCCAGTGAGATCCCACAAGGCTGGTTCACATTCATACAAAACAGTTACCATGACTAAGCTACCAAAATGTCCATATGAGAAAGACCCAGAAAAGGTCTGTACTTTTTCCTGTTTTTAAGGAATGCTCTGAATTCCATAATTTCATTTATCCTTGTGCAATTTTATTTTGAAAATTCAAAAAAAAAGGTGGTGTGCAAGAACACAAGACCTGAGGTCGAGAAGGAAATCACATCGGAAATAGGATTCTGTGTAGATTTCCAAAGAGAACACAATCACAGACATTTTAGAAATATTTCAAAGGAGAAGATAACAGAACACCAAAGTGCTACTGACAGGTATTTTGTTTTAAATCTTTAGTTTTGTGAAGTTCACTCTTACAAAGAAAAAATGTATCCACTCTTCCTCCCACACACACCATAATTTACTGCACTTCAGACTGACACTTATACAATTCTGAATGACTGCAGGTTGTACAATTTCCCCATTTACTAATTTCAATTATTCAATATAGCTAAGGCATAACTTACACCTTATCAATCACTATGAAAAAAAAAAGGCAATGCAAACTTGTGTCTACAATTCATTAGCGTTGTGAATAGCTCATTGAACATGACTTTCACACACTCAGGCAATCCCACCTTCTGAAAGAACACTAGATAAGGTTACTTTAATCCTTTCAAAGAACTGCACTATTTTGCCTTCCTTTTATCCCTTTAAATATCCTTCCTAGTTAAGAAATTAACATTTTCTCTCATACAATTCTTACACAAATTGTACTTTTACTTTTCTGCATCTCTTGTTAATTACATGATGTTATCTCCAATAATCTATTCGTGAAGCACAGATAACTTTGGTTACCAATAAAAGGGAAAATTTAGCATAAATTGCTTAGCACAAAGTTAATCTTATAAAGCAAGGAATAAAGAGGATCTAACAGCTATTATATGATTTATCAGCTTCTCTAAAAGGGTCACTCTACTTTTTTTCATGAGACTAATTAAATACCTTAACAATGTCATTGAAACTTCATGAATCTTTCAATAAAATACACCCTGCCTGTACAACATGTTTTCATTTATTAATCTCACTTAAAATGCAAAGAGCTAGGAGAACCCCATTGACAGTTAAGCAGGGCCACTCAGTTAATTCTTCTTATATGGTTTAAATGCAAAGAATAATGACCACTATAACCTATGACAATTAAAACTATAGCCATCTGTCACAAGATGTTAATCCTCTTATTTCAGCAGCTCCTAGACTTTTCCAAAAGCTTTCCTGAAATGCCTACCTTCTGGTGCAAGGAACCGACTTTTCATCCTCTTGTGTAGGAAACCCTGCTCACATATCTTGGATATGGTTCAAAAATTTTCCAGTAGAAATATGTAGCTATATATTCTATAATACACGTGTCTTAAAGTTTCACAGTACTTTCTTTTAGTGTGCAGAGCATACAGAAAGGAATGACTCATGGAAATTTTTATTATAAAATTCATTTTGATATTTCTTTAAATACAGTTTCAATAACTCAGTATTGTTCCTCTGATGTCTATGACAATCATTTAAGTACATCAAGGTGAACTAAAACCTTGCAGCACCATGGTTTTCCCGAAAGATTTAGTATAAAATCACCTAATATAAAAATTCATGCCTTAAATTCATGCCAATCATGGACAAAAATGAAAGTTCAGAGTGGCCATAAAAGTCCAGACAACAGTTTTATGTTACCCATATGTGGTCTTTTCAAAGTTTCTGGAATATATTTTCTGAGGGGAAAATGTATGGAGATAGCCAAGTGCTGCTTCAAGTACATGGACTGTACAGATCCTGGCAGATTACAGACAGAATGAGTCAGAGACAATGGGTTGATATTTTCAACTGAGTTGAAAGTAATCTTTAATATTAGAATGTACCACACAACTTGGACAAGCTCCTCTTTGACACTACACAGCTCCAAGAGGTAAGAAAGTGTTGGGAGGTTTAGGCAGAAGTCCAGGTCATCTGTAAGAAAAATCATCAATACCCTATTTCACTGTGTGAGGTTTCAAAGTAGAATTCAGCCAACAAGGAAAACCAGCACAAGCAAGGACAGAAAGGCATGGAATCCTGTTATTTAAGCCAACTCATGATCAAATAGCTAAAATAAGGAACACAGGCAACACAGAGATGGGTACTCCCAACCATACTGACAATCCCTAACAGTTCAGGAGACTAAAGCTAAAAATTAGAACCATTGTATATTAAAAGCATCCCTTTTCAGCAAGTTCCAGGGCATCCCCACAATACATCCAGCAGGAACATATTCATGTTGCAAATGGAGACAAAAATAGTCCCAGCTTCAGCGTGCTTCGAAGAGAAGCAAGAAAGCAGAAGGGTCCACAAGCAACCAGATCTCCACAGGAGAACTTCTGCTTCACAGAGAGGTTTCTTGAATCTCCACCTGCTCTACCATCAAAGTACCCGTGTTAGTAGACTCTGCAGGACAAATGGTCCCATTCAAGAACAATTCTCAGCAAACAGTCCTCAATTAAATACAGACATAGGAAATGTACTGGTACCTAAATCCCAACTCTAGATTTAAATTCCTAACAGTGCTGATGTGCAGAAAAACCATGCTCCCATCCATCCATTTTATATGGATGAAGGACAAGTGTCTCTAGCAAGCAGAGACAGGCCATAGTAAGCAACAGTGTGACAGACAAGCTGCTGCAGCCTGCACAGACTGACGGAAGAGTGAACCCAAACCCCTCAGACCACAAACCTAAGTAATTTCTTAAGCACTAAGTTCTTAAACTAATTCGTCTGGAGGATTCAATTTCACTTAAGTTTGCAATCCTCTTCAGGAGGGGGGTGTAGAAGAGTGTGCATGATCACTTTTGTTTGGTGCCCTCTAACTTTTTAAGTACAATACAAATAGAAATTGGAGAAAGAGTGTAAGGGACATTAGTGTCATTTAGAACAATGAATACTCCCTTGAAAGATGGGGATTTCATAATCATTTATTAAAAGACAGTAAAATCCTTCTGCATGTATTCTGTGCTGAAAGCTAAGTTTTACAGATGTGTAAAAAATTAGGGATCCAAAAACAGTGGACCCCTCCCGTTCTCAGAACTAATGAGATAAGATTAGTAGTCCCAGAGACTACTCCATGGAAATATTATCACAGTGTTCATACCTATGGTATCTTGGTGGCCTGCAAGTCACTGGCAATAAAAAACAACTCTGAGGCTACAACTAAACTCGATCATGAATATCAAACTCAAATTTTCTAAATTACTCTCCAAGCTTGAAGTTGCAGTTACAATTAATTTAAAAACAACGTGACTTGGAGATAATGCTTCTCCCTTCCACAAAAAATGCTCACGTTGCTACAAAAAAAGTCAAGAAGCAGCCAGCTTTATAGAAGACAAAAATCAGAACTGCTGCTAACCTGGACTTTGAAAAGGATGTGACTATTTATTAGTCAAATTACCTGATCCATAATTTTTAATTCTGTGAGAAAAGCTCATTTTTGAGGTGTTCTGCATATCTCTGACCTTACAAATACACTGATGTGAGAACTTTATATATTCAGAGCTCCCAACGTGCCTGTAGGTACTACTCATGTGTTCAGGTCTTTTTAAGGCCTGAACATTTTTTCATTTTTGGGTATCCTACAGTCCACCCATAATATCCTTCTAAATTGCCTTATTTTATTGTAAACAGTAGTGACTTACTGTTTTATACTAAATTTTCCCCTTTCACATTCTAAAGAATTAGTAAGAACTGAAGGTGCAGAAGGTGCATAAATACCAGTTTATAGATTTACGGTTTTTTGTATTGTGATGACACAAAGGTACTGAATTATCTTTTAAGAGGACATTTTCTCATCTCAGTGAAATAGCTTAAGATAACTATACTATCATCTAATAGATACATTTTAGTTCTCTATTCAGTGTTTAAGCTCCAGATTACTCTTACTGCATTGTACTCAGAAGCCAACTGCATACTGTAATGGACTTCTTTACGAGTCTTGATTTCTGCAAAGTATCTCTTTAACAGCGCTTAATGAACGGCAAAATAGCATATGCATAATGCTTTCCCTCTTTGCCTTGATAAAAATTCGTGCATTGCTTACAATGCTTTAAAAGCTTCAGATTTCATTCACACTATATACAAAAAACAATGTACATACCTATAGATCTATATAAATATGAACTTTTTTACTGTGAGGGTGCCTGAGCACTTTGAAATATTCAAAAGCCATCCAGACATGGTCCTGGGCAACTGGCTCCAGGCAGCCCTGCTTGAGCAGAGGCATGGACCAGGTGACCTCCAGAGGTCCCTGTCAACCTCAGCCATTCTGTGATTCTGTGTTTAGCAGGTACTAAAGCTGAGATTGAAGAAAATCTAGCACCATTAACAAAGGAAAAAAGAAAATCCACAACTCTGGTTTTCCTTGGCTGTGCTAAATAGCAATCACATAACAGAAAGATAAATGACAATCTGAATAATATATAAATGCAGAAGTTTTCTGCTCCATTTTACTATCTACAGAGCACATGCACACTGGAGCCAGCATGACACGTTAAAGGGTTACTGCATTTAGAAACCAGCTATTTCTCTCTTATTTAATAGCTGTTACCATCATGTTTAGCTGCTGCTGCTCCTCCTGCAGATGGGAATTCATTGATATGATTAAATTTGATGGTATGATAATGTATGGTAATCGTGATTAATCAGAAGCCCACTAGCAAATGGAAGATGTTGGGTATTATGTCACCTGCATTTTAAACTGCATTCCCTCTATGGTAGCCTGACAATACCTGACAGCTGGAGGGATCTCATGCTGCATTTGCTTGCTACTACTTATAGATCTGATAAGAGAAAGTGCCCATCATTCCTTCACTATCTTAAGTGCTGTAATTATAGGGCTTTGCAGTCAAGTTGTGAAAACAGTACCTGTTAAAAACCAAAGCTTTTTGCTAGCTGCTGAACAAGCTCTGTCTCACATCTGCAAGGGCTATCATCTGAAAGAAATGTAATTTGATGCAGCAGTCTCATTCAAACATGATTTGCATGAAATGCTGTGTAAAGCAGTATCCAAGAAATGTCAATCAACACCACCTGATACCATGTATCCTGTTAAATGAAAACAAAATGCTTTCTACACTACCTGTGATCTGCCACTGCTACACAGCGATACAGTGAAAATTTCATTTACTGTTACTCATTATAGTGAGGCCATAGCTAAAGCAGAATAATTGTGAGGAAGTAGGAGAATCATTGTCACAAGTGGCTTTTTATTTCCATTAACAGTTTGTCTCCTACATATGTAGTGTTGCAAACATTTACGAGTTACTAAATATCAGTTTCAAATGACTGACTGTGGTCAGATGCAGGACTGTTTATAATTTGTCCTCACTGTGACTACTGCAGAATGAGCCCACTTTAATAACAATTGCTAAAAAACCCTTACTCACACGTAGCAACTCATGACTGAATTTGAAACAATGGAAAAAAAATTCACTCCCTATCTGCGTTTCCCACAACACAGCAAACACTACTGCAAGGAGTTTTGTTTTCAAAAACACCACAAATTTCTGCCTTGACATCCTGCAAGAGGTGGTGCAGGCACAGACCCAGGCCCACTGTAATGGCATTAAACCACCTCGAGTTCGGTCTGAGGATAAGTCACTTTAATAAAGTCTTAAAAATACTGGATAAAACATAATTTACATTTTACAATTCAAGTTTTTCAGACTTGAATCCAAGAGTTATCTGAAAGACACCCACCAAGTGCACTAGGGTGTCATCAAAAGAGAAAAGCTGTGTGCACTAAAAAATAGCAAAGCCATCCTGGCACAATTAGTCAGGTAGACACTGGTGCCACTTCAGACCATTCCCTACTTCAGCTCTGAAACTCAAGCTGACCAAAGTTAATAAAACGTGTCTGTGGGATGGACACCTGCCCAGGTCACACCACACCCACAGTGACTGGCTAAGGACAACAGCTAAATCAGAATTTACCCAACTTCCTGGAAGTTTTCCTGGCAAAAGGCATACAGCTGCACCAACAGGCTGTGTAACAGTTTCAGAGGAGGATCCAGGTCACAGAGGGGGAACGGCCTCAGACCTGAGCAATTCCTCTCTTCTGCCTTCAGCAGTGTGAGGCAGGTTCTCCCCAGCTTCCTCTTCTCTCCAAATGCCCCATTCGCCAGCCCCAAATTTGGATGCTGGGGATACCTCACAAATCCTGGCTGAAGAATGCTGACACCTCTCTGCCACATTCTATCCCAAAGTGGGCATGACAACACTGTTTCCACTTTTATACTTCTGCAAAAAAACTGCACACATGTGCCACATAGTATTATTACTTCAGTGTTCATTAAGTTGAATAAATGATGTCTGAAGCCAAAAGCCTCTACAAATTTTTCTTCAGGTAAACACTGAAATATCTTAGACATGGAATATGCCGGTGGACTCACATAAGAGATGAACAGATCTGGACCATCTTAACTCTCAGCTTCATACTCAGTAATGACCTGGCCTATGTAATCAGTCAGTCAGCAGCAGCCTTCATACAAAGCATTTAGAAATACCTCTTCCATTTCCTATTTAATCTCTTCTTCCCTTGTTTTACCCCATCTTTCTTCACAGAACACAGAATTGATAGAGAAATTAGCCCAGGTAACAAACACTGGATGGAGGACAGGAACCACAATGGTCCTTCTTGTGTAACAAAAACCCTCTGGCTCCATCCCTGCACTGGGGCATCCACAAGAATTAGTACGTTGGTCAGAAAATACATGAAAAGTTCAGCAGACCCATACGACCAGTCTGTGAATAAAGTCTTCTATGACCTTCCTTTAAATGGATCAGTCCCCAGAACAGTCTGTTATTTGTGAAATACCAACTGTGACCCTGAGAAACGAATGCAGGAAAAGGCCTCTTAACCCCTTTAAATCATAGGCAGACAATAAAGCCAGACCTTCAGAAGGACTCTGCCCAAGAGGTTAGTTCAGCCTATTCTTTAAACAGCTTAAAGGCAACACGCAGTTGGCACTTGCACAGTTCCAGGTTAATTCAAACTACGCTTGAAGACTGGATTACTATCAACTACAGCCATGAGTACTGTGCAATTCAGACAAGCAGAATTCACATCCTTAACTCCCAGATACCACAAGCTCACCACATTTCTCAGCTGTGACACACCTCAGATACACCATTTACTCAGTCCTTATCAGCTGTATATAGCTCTCAAACATTATTCACGCTAAGTCACCTCGAATGCTTACAGACTAAGAGATAAGACAACTTGATTGTTTGATTCAAGATTACTGTAAATTTTAAAATAACTCTAAGTAGGGAACACAGACTCATTTCCTTGCATCTTTTCCAGCACTCCCTCTCTAAATATTTCAGGAGTTAAGTTTTAAGAAAGAAATAATTGCACAATAAGCTCCACCCTGAAATACTAAAACTGAGATTCAAGGTTAAAGTAATTTGATCAGTCCCCACTCTAAGCAGGTTCAATCCTGATCAACTCTGATGTAGCACTACATTATTCCCATGATTTAGGACTCACACCATATGCTAACATGCTCATTACAACTTTGTTCAACCCTTCAATTACATCCTTCTGCAGAAGGTTGTAAGAATTAACCATTACACGGTTACAAGTCATTTCATCAGCCCTAAATGAGCAACACCTGGTTTCCAATAGATTTATGATTGGAAATTGATTAGCTCTGATTGACGTTCTTCCCATATTTGGAGCACACACAGGCTCTCTGTGCTGAGAGGTTTCTCTCCTAGATAAGATGGGAACTCAGAGATTAATTTTTCCTTCAGTTATGGCATTGGCCACTTCTGGTCTTTTCCTTGTAAGAAATTCATTACTTTTCGTGTTTCCACCTCTGCCACATTCAAGCAGAAGAAACCATCCAGTTCAAAGTTCAAGGGGAAAGCAGACTGCAAATATTTAATTCTAACCACACCATCTTTTAGAAGCAAAGCAATCAGAAAAAACAGTTAACTATTATCCTTTGATTAGGCAATCCTAAAAACAAGAGCAAATTCAAGTTATTAAACAGCCAGACATTCTTTATTCAATGAAGAAAACGCTGAATGAACTGCAGTGTGGAATAAGTCTTTGATCTTTTTCAAATGGCTTGTCAAAATTGTCTAACCATTGCTGCATTGCTTTAAGTCAACATTTATACATAAACAAGTGAATTATAATGGCACAAAGGCATCTGACATGTAACAGCAAAAAACATAGTTCTGCAAGATAAAACGTTAGTCAGAAAGTAAATTTGTCTTCAGCTCAAGAGCTAACATACTACATTTAATAAAACAAACATGAGATATGTACACAGTGACACTTAATTCCTAATCCTAATATGACTGATAACCTATGCAAAATTTATAAAGTACTTCATACGGGAAGTCCACTTTATAACTCAGTGAACCATGGAAAGATGAAGCAACTTTCTCAGGGTCGTGCAGCACACTACTGCTGAAGTAGAAAAACACGAAACCAGTCAGGGCAACCAAATGACAGTGCCAGATCCTCTTGGTTAAGTCAGCCTTCCTCCTCCTTATGAAAATTTAATTACACTGGCTCTTTTCTGGTGCACTGCTTATATAAATAAAAAGGCAGCAAGCAGTCAAGTTTTTCCCGCAGGCTAAAGGAGCAAGAGTCCTACCAAAAAATGTTCCATTTATTTTAGTCCCCTTAAAAAAATTCTTCCATATAGATTAGTTAGGTTTGCAGTACTTCTCAACTTGCAAAACCAAAAGTGAACAGAATTAAAATCTAATTTCACAGTCAATTTTGAAAAAAAATTAATTTCCAATTTTTCTGCACTGATGTAAACACACTTCAAAGATGCCAATTACAATGCCTTTACAGATACTCCTTATCCTCTTATTTCTTTTCGATTCCAAATTGTGTTTATTGGCAAATCAACTTAGTGTCAAAGAAAAACAAATGCAAGACGCTTGTTTTCATAAAAAATAATAATTAGTTTTAGAATGTAAATAAGGTCTTCACATAATACTAAAGGCTGTTGAAGAAAATTATTTCCTCTGAAAACCACAATATTTTTAACAAAAAAAAATAGCTCAAAAATATTTTAAGACAAAATATAACACGAATTTACTTAACAAAAGCTGTAGGTTTCCTGCTTAACCTTTTAAGACTTCACAGAAGAAACACTGCAATGTAAAGACTATTTCTCTACAAAACACAGACACTACAATTCCTCAGCTACTTGTCCTGTATGAAAAATATTCTGCATTAAAAACAACCAGGTCTGCAGTGGGCAATCAAAAGTCACAGCAGGTTTCTGAAATCTGCTTCTTTCCAACACATCTGATCTCTATGCCAGTAATTTACTGTGTGATACTACACAGATGTTCAGGCATCTATTTTCCTCCAACACTGCACACGTCAGAGGCTATTTTTTGTGTGTGTCATATATACACAGGTCTTTACTTGAAAATACTTCGGGCAATATTGCAACCCATGTTTTCTTTTGCTTATTTCGATACACTGCAAACCATTTCAACTAGAAATTTAGCATAACAAAACTGTGAAATGATGAGAAAAGTTCTAGAGGCATGTACTCTTTCCATTCACAGAGGTAAAAAAACCAGGAAGTGAAATTAGCCTAGCGAAGCAGCTAAATGTCTTGTTTGTTTTCAAAGAAAGCAAGGTCATGCAATGCCAGTTCCATTTTTTATATAAAAACCATGAGGGCACTGAAATGCCTTTAGTAATGATAAAAATGATTGCTGCATTTTACAATAAATATATATTACTGCTTTTTAAGCTTAGAGATTATTTCAAATAGCCTTTTATTATATCAAATAAAATAAGGATTCTATTTATACAGAAAGAGTCAAGTAATAAAATGAAGCCCATATTCCTTAAGACAAGATGCATTCATGCCTCTCCCACTGGAGAGACTGGTTCAACAATTTTACAGTTAAACAGAATTAATTCTACTCTCAAAAACCCATTGACCTTAAGCTTTTAACAAACATTTTCAACTGCAGAGTGTATTGTCAATATTTACAAATCCTTAAAATTATATTTCACTAGAACAGCTTTTATTTGCTATATTAATATTTCCTTGCAAATGTATGCTTATCCATATCAGAGAAGAAGAAACAGCTGCTACTCACAGGAAATCTCTGGGGTCCTACAGCAGGTCTTGGCTGGGCGGGAACTGGCAGCAAGGGCACTGAAACAAGAAGCACCTTTTAACACCATTTGTTTTACTTAACAGTTGTTGTAGTTATTTCCAAAAGCAGTTGCAATAAAAAGCCATGATTAAATTCTGCTACTTTTCCCCTCACATGTCACAGTTCCTACAATTAAGTTTAAGCAACCATTCCCTCCCCTGCAACATGCAACAGGGCAATTAGGATTCTCCTAGTTAATTTACATAATTTAGTTCTGCATTTTCCAGAATTAAATTGCTCCTTGTTGCAGAAAGGAAAATCAGAATAGTTACTCAGCCAAAGACATCTCTTAGACAAAGCTGACAGAGACACTAACAATAATTTCATGTTTCAAATAGAAGGATACATGATTAATTTGCCTTCTCAACTTCACGCCACTCAACATTTCTTAGGTATCTCCTGTCTCACCACCAACCTACCACAAGCACAGACATGAGAGACACTAACTGGTATAAATCACTGCTCATGAGGGTAAAATGAGGCTGCAATTAACAGCACACAAAAACCACTTAATCTGGCCTTGCCACCAGTGGTGTGTGGAACTGTGATCACACAACTGCTCATCTCAGATGAAAGACTGCAACTGCACAGAAAGACACCAAGAAGAATTAGGAGACCCTTTCCTGAAAAAATAGCCTCCAAAAGTGGTATTTCAGGGGATTAACATGGATGACTTGTCCATACAACTGCACTTCAAAATGCTAGTCACAAAAAGCTACTTCCCAAAACATTCGCTTAATGTTATGGCAAAATGCACGAAGCGCTACAGCTGGATCAGCTTGGGGACTGAACCTGTATTTGAATCCCCACTACAAAGTGTAATGACAGCTTTCCCATTTTCCAGTGCACTTTTTATTTCCTCTCAGAGTTGTCTAAGTGGTTAAAAATACAAACATTTCCATGTTAAACAGAAGGCCTAGACAAGTTAAATAAAGCATTTCAAACAGCATGGAATGTGTTTGCTCATTAACTAAAAAGCTTTTAGTAAGGTTCTTCTTCAGTTTGTTTTTAGCACTTCTGAAAGTGACAGGAAAACATTTTCCAGGCAGGGTTAAACAGTGACTTTGCAGACAGCTACTGTGTCACACTTCAGAGCAGGAAAGATGTTAAAATGCTGCCAGTTTGACAGAGAAGTTGGGTACGTTTCCCAACACAGAAGTTTGCTAAGATGCCTCAAAAATCCCTTTTCCCTTGGTAATTGAGGCACAAGAACTAATGCATTAGTGTTTTTTTTAGTTCATGTCCCTGTCTGGCTTCTATCCACTTTTGTTAAGTACTTGTGGTTTGCTGGTTCAGAAGTGATGGAGTAAACTAACTGCAGCAGTCTTTCAGCACAGGAGGACTGTGTGCAAGCTTTGTATCACATTACACGAGAAAATGACTTGAATAGTTTCATACTGGCTTCTAATGAACATCTGTCGGTATCAAACAGCCATGGCCACTGGAAGAAATTGATAGGATGCTCTTGACAGACGTAGTCCTAAGATAGATCAGGTATTACAGGTCAGAGAGACACTGAGAAAAACAGCGTAAGGTGAGAAATGTAGAGAAATATCAAGTGAGCAGAGCACTCGAATCTATTTCGGTATCCTGCCTCTGGCAGTAGCGCATATATATATATATATTTATATATTTTAAACAAATTAATTTAATACTCATGGAATATAGTAGCTCAAACTCTGTGCCCTTTCAATCCTTGGACACTTGCTTAAGCAGCAAAGAAGTCTCAAGCCCTCATTTTCTTCATGTCAAATATTCCATAGGTGTGAAGAGTATGTTTCAAAAATAACACACAACATGTTGTAAGATGTTCTTTTAAGAAGATTAAATTGCTTCTTGCTGTAAATTCCAATGCTTATACGTGAAAAGATCACGAAGCACTTCCCATACTGATTACTTACGAGAACTATAATGTGATTTTTCCCAAGACACCAAACAATTTTCAAAAGGTAAATGGCATACTGAGCTGCCATAAACTGCTAATTAGTTCATGTCAATTTTGGCAGCACCACAGTAACCCTGAAATAGTTACCTGTGGTATAAACATTTAAGGGGAAAAAATGCAATACCTATTATCACAGGCTGAATCAGTATTTCACAGCACATCTTACATACAGTCCTCCAGCACTAATAAATTGATCATACTCAAATTTGGATAACACATTCAGCAAAAATTACTACTACTTACTACTCAAAAGTAATTTACAGAATAGGACACAAACAAAAGAGAAAACTGTATGACAAGCAACTAACAGACATGGGATTCAAATGCCACAGGAGGCACAGCTGAACACCAACTGCACAGTACCTGCAGCAGGTATTCACAGAGCCTCATCTTTTAGGGGTTTGATAGACCGAGTCCTTAATCATTCATGAAGCTTCAAAGACTAAAAAAATAGCACCAATTCATTTGAAACAAAACTGACTTGAAAGTAACTATTTTTTTGAATCAGGATTCAAGGCTGGTCAGGGAGATGGTGGCTACTGTAAGAGATTTGCCTTTGAAACATCAAAGGAATAAGCCAATGATAGGATTCTTCAAGAGTGCTTCTACTGCCTTTCAGGCTGAAGCAGCTGCCTACTAGAGCTCCCATACATGGTATTTTATTCACATGAAAACTTTGTAACAATTTACAGAACGTTTGAGTCCATTTTAGAAAATACTGATATACTCGACGCATTTCAAGACTAACTCAAACCAAAAAGATGTTGAAAAAGTGTATTTCTATGATCTGCAGTTAGGAAAAGTGTCCCTCGTGCTGACAATTAGAAGTGTGTGAGCTTAATCCTGCCATAAAATTAGAGAGGAAAAAATGCCAGTCTACACTAAAACATGACAGCACACCATTAAAATTACCAGAACCTAAGTGCATATCATGCACTTCCAGACATGGCATTTTTAGCTTCCAGGCATCACATTTTCAACAACAGAATCCCAATAAACTTTGCACCTTTCTAACTGTATTCTCCAATGTGTAAAATCTCTCATGTATCTGGAAATATGTTCAGCCAAAAAGGGGCAGGACACAATCAAGAACATGAAGTCAATCTGATCTTTCAGCCTTCCCATTACCCTGAAGGAACTGATGCTGCAAGTGAAAGACATCCTGATGTTGTCAACCACCACTCTCTGCCTACTGAGGCTTCAAGTATAGGGATTAAATGAATACTTTTTAAGAGGAAGTTTGGAACAGAACTCCCTACACTGGAATTTTTACCATTTGCCTGCAGCAACAGCTTTAAAATTCATCTTAATATGTAAATACCATTGAAGATTTTAGAATTATGCTCATTTATCTAAAAAAGGCTCCTGATTTCCAACACACGTGTGCCAATGTATACTTTTCATGTAACATAACTGTACTGCTGCAGATTAAAGTCTGAGATGGCCACTACTCTCAGCCACTGCAGGAGACTCTGCTTCCAATACACTCTCTCTAATCAAGAAGATTAAATTTCTACAGTGACTTAAGAGATTGTATTTAACAATATGCTGCACATCTATTAGAAGAAAAATTCAATAGTCTTGCCAAGGGCTCCTTCAGTAGAATGAATGGCACAAAGATATTTCATATGAACCAGCTGCCATCAATACACAGAGCAAAGAACCTCCTTTCTGAGTGCAGGTCTTAACATCATTCAAAAATTGATCGTCCATTCTCCAGGGCTGTTCAGTCTAAGAGAACACCTGGACTTCTACCAGCCAAGAAATGAATGTGCTCACAGAGACAGCAGGTGTAGGACCTAAAAAAAACCCCAAAGAACAACCAAACAAAACACTACAAATCCAAAAATCCAATACTGAAGATGTCCTAACCTGTAGAAGGTACACAGTTTTGTGGAAATTAGTATCTGCATGCAGACTGAAGAACAGACTATGCTCAAGATAAAGCTAGAGACCTGCAACAGCCACAGTGCCACAGACGTAGTGGTAAGGCTGAGAAAAGCCTGAAGCTGCCTGAAAAAAAAACCTCAGACAGAAAAAAGAAAATACACTGGTATACTTCTGACATTAGGCAAAAGCACAAATCCTCAGCAGCCACTGTCAGCATTAGGATGACACTTGCTCATCTAGATACAAAAGATCTGTTGACTGTTTCACAGAGACAGAGGGAAGGCATCTAGAATAGTCTAAAAGCAATTTTTGCTTCTCACAAAACAGGAACTTTTACTTTGGAATTGCTAGAAAAATGCACAGAAGGCATAAATCCAAGAGTAAAGGATCTTCTGGAGTGCTTCCAGATGATCTGTCTTGATGCATAATTTGGTAGAAGTGCCACAGGGAAAAGCAAAATAAGCTCTACAACTCAGCTACTACAAAGCCATCTGTGAGAAGCCTGGTAGATCTCCATACACTGGCAATATTCTAGCCAAATAAATGAAGCAAGGATAACACTGGCTTGGAGTTCTGCTCATTTGAAGAGAGGGAAAATACAGAAAACCTAAAGGTATATGTATAAATATTTATGTATTACTTTACTTTGTCTAGTGCCAACATAATCAGAAATCAGACGTATGCAGGTGTCTCTTTTTTTTTTTTTACCCTCTTTGAAATTAAATACTTCCTAAATAAGTAGTAACATTAACAGCTTTGCTGAGAACTACCCTAAGAAGCATAGCCCAGAAAATGTTTGTGTTAACTGAAGAGAAAAAACGTACTTGCAGGCTGAAAATCAAACAATTACAGATGCGGCCCTGAAAGGAGAATTGAGGGCATGTATCTTGTCAAGGACAGCAACTGGTACCTTTCACAGAGCAATTACATTGCAAGGAGTGCCTCAGTGCCCTCTCACTGGAACAGGTGGATGGTCATTCTGTGAATGCCTGGAATGTCCTGGGAAATTTATCAACTGCAGTATGTTCCTAGTTTTGAAAACTGACATTTATTGGTTTTTAAAAAGCATATTTTCTTTTCCGTTTCCATTTTTACCGCTCTTCACAGGCTTTACATTAGAATAACAAACATGATAAAAGCTGAAAAGGCTTTGCTTGTTCAGCTGGCCACAGTCCAACAACATTATGTCTTACTTCAGGCAAAACATTTGTTTCAAGCTTCAAGAAAAAAACAGCAGCCTGAAGCACATTTCCATGAAGTGATAAACAAACAAATTGTTCCATCTCTGGCAAAGAACAAGATGAGTCACGCTTGCATGACTGGGAAGGTGTTCAGAAAGCTCACCTTGTACAGGTGTCACTACTGTCCCCTTGAAATGTGGATTTATGTGAATGTTCTTCGGTTGCTGAGGTGTCACTGGAGGTGGAGTCATCATTATTCGAGGCGTTTCTATCTGAGGGGGCATATGTAGCCCTGGAGGAGGAGAAGAATGATGCTGATGCTGTAAAGGAAGCAGAGATTGTAACTGTTGCTGCTGCTGCTGTTGTTGCTGCTGCTGTTGCTGTTGTTGTTGTTGCTGCTGCTGCTGTTGCTGCTGGAACAGACTCATAACAGGTTGCTGGTGTGTTGGAATTAACCTCTGTGAGTGAGTCTAAAGTCAGACAAAAGAACAGAGTCACTAGGCTTTAAAGTTAAAACATTCTGACATAAATGAGCACAAAACCAAGACATCTCTGGAGAACAATTAAGGCCAATTATAAACAAAGAAACTTCTTTTCCCTATCATCAGCTGGAACCATACTAAGAACCATCAGCACAGGTAAGCAAAGGAGCAATCGAAGACATTCACACGAAGGAAAGGACTGCAAAGAGCAAGGAAGCACACAGAGAATGCAGACACATTCACTCATTTTTAAGTGTGAAACTGTGTAGTTTCATATGTCAGGATTCTGCATATGTCAGTGGAAACTGTCATCAACTGCAATAAGGTGTATGGGAAGATCAACAGAAATCTGAGTCCTGGTATCAAAACAAATCCACTAACTTTTGTCTCATGTATAGAAGAGTCTCTCTGACATAACAGACCTAGCATTAGCAACAAAAGTCAAAACACAATTTCAGATATCAGTGCAACACATCTATCCATACTGCTTGAATAAAAAATTCATTTAAAGATGCCTTTCAAAAGTATCTTGCCTAACATAGAAGAAAAGCTCTTGATACTCAACATCAAAAACAAATGGCCAAAATCAGTTCTAATAAAAAAAATTATTGTGTTTCTTTTCAGAGACATTCTTCTGCCTCTGAACTCACTGATACTAGATATCAGTCCTAGTCCAGTAACTTCCAAATGGTAGTGGAAGAAGGGACCCAAAGAGGCAACTTATTAGCAACAAAGATGTGACACACTCTTTCAGCAGCCATAAATATAAAGCAAAGCAGCTACACAGAAGTCACTGTGATGAGCACAAAAATATTTACATTTAAAATCAAAATAGCTTCCAAGGACTGCAGCAAAACAGAAAAAAAAATTATTCAACCTTCACTGCTTAAAAAGCACGAAATACTCTACTGCAGGGCTCTCAAACGCTGAGATATCCACCGACTTCTGCCAGTGACCAGCACCTACTTACTGCTGATGGAAAAAATCACCTTTGCTTAACACAGATGACCTTGTCCTGCAAAGACATACACAGACTTTGTTCTGCAATCTCAGCTTCCAGTACATTTTATGACAGTGAACAAAATTAAGAAGCTACCTCTTCATCACTTGCTGGAGGTTTTGTTTTTTGATTTTTGGGGCATTTTTGGGTTTTTTAGATGGAAAAAGTAAAGTATTTTAGATTGTGATACAAAGCACAGGGGAGAAGAAGAAAGTAGTAACAAAGCTAAATTTCACCTGAAATCCCAAAATAATAATTTATCTAGCAGTGAGGCAGTGATTACCATCCTAGGGTTTTATTCACCTCCATAGTAGCATGGCTGATACGCAAATAGATTTTTTTTTAAGTATCAGTAAAAATATTACTTTGACAAAACCCAAGTAGTATTTTACAGATTCATATTTTTTAGACTACATTACTATGAATAATGTGGGACTGAACATGTTTCCATCTAGCGTGTAGAGGACATCTCAGAGGACCTGAGTTTTTCCTCCATCCTTAGCAAACCAGCAGGCAAGTCTGACTGTGTTCTCTGAGTCGAAATGCACTTTTCATTTGGAGGCCTTGATATTCCTCAAGTTGAAGCTGGTAACAGGACTAAGCACATACTTTATAATCATCACATCACACAAAGCCCATACTGCCTAACACTGTCCTGAAAGAGCAAAAGGTCTATTCTGGAATATATATTCCACCGTTGCAAACATTCATGATATAGAATGCATTTCTCCATAATTTCCTGCAAGGATGTTCAAAGAATACTAAGGATTAAAAGGTACCATTGCTGATGGCTGGTTTGGCAGCAGTGCAGGCCTGTGATCCTTCATTCTTCCCCTATCATTATTGTCTCTCCTTTGTTCTCCCATTCCGTGGCACATAACTGAGCCTCCTCTTCGCCCTCCTCTCCTGGAGCCATAGCGTCCCTGTTTAAGCTGCCTTTCCCTCTCTTCAAATTCACGTAATGCTGCTTGGGCTTCTGCAGAAAGCTCTGTTAAGAGAGAAATGGGGAAAAGTTTTTTAGATTTGTGCTGAAAAGGTAGAAAACACAATGAAAAAAAAAACATTGTTAGAACTATAGAAGAATCCCTGCAACTAACATAGAATTTGCAGGCACCTTGATCTCCTTTAGGTGGCATGTTAACATTTCAGTAAAGACATCTTTAAAAGGAAAAAGCAGAGATACTTGTGTCTTTTGCACAGGCAAAAAGCAGCACATAAATGAAACAAACATGAACAAAAAGGTTTGGTTGTTTTCTGTTTGAAGATGGTATTGAAGTCTGCCTTGTGCTGTAAGAGGAGGCTGTGGCTCCCCTTGAAGTTTTGTTATCTTAAACATCTCACTTATCTGCAAAGATGTCAGGCAGGACAATGAATCTCCAGTAAACTTTACAGTAAATGATCTGTTGATCTTCCACATAAACAGATTTTATCCACCAGACAATTCTACATATTGGCTGTTCCAAAGGAGGACTTCCTGCTTGCTGAAGTGCATTTCCAGTATGTAACCACTTAATTTTTACTTTATTGTATATGGTTTAAGAACCAGCTGTACTTCACAAGTGGTAATTCCAGTGAAGAGAGAGCACACATCAAAATCTGCGCTCAGCTCAAGTCAGCACATGGCTGCTGATAACACCACCCAACTCACACCACATGTAAACACCAGAGAACATGTGGTACTCAACAAACACTGACAAATTTGCTTGAAACCTTGGACAATGCTGACAACATTAAGCAAGAAACAATGCAGTAACAGATCGAGGTAACGAAATTACTTGAAAATACAGAAAAAGTCTACAACAGACTTCAGGAAACACACCATGACAGTATGAGCAGTACCACTCAGCAGGTTTCAATCATCTAAAAGGGACAATGAACTTTAACTCAAACACACAGCTGAGTCTTTTGCCATGTGCCAGTCAAATCCTTTGTTACCCCTAATATGGACTTCTGCCCTTAACAAGGCAAAATTAAACTACTAAAAATAAACACGCTTTTGACAAATAAAAACATATTTTGAAAAAAATAATGTAACATAGACTTGGCAATGCTACACAAACTGGCCACAATATCTGCATAAAAATAATTTGTATCTGGCATGAGACACTATTACTACATCTCCATACTACTAGATATCCTCCCCCAAGAATATATAACTAAATCAATTAGAAAACTCCTACAATTTCTTGTGAGTCTAAAGGCCAAAGCTACTTAAACCACCATCTTAAATATCTTCATAAGTAATCTCCATTAGTCTTTGAAGTTGAGGATTGACAGAAGGGCAGGAAAGGGTGAGCACTGTGCATTCCCAGTGCAGCAGTTGTTCTTGGCTACAAAAGCTACCTGCATGATGAGCTGCAAAGACTGTAAATTTGCATGTCCCAGTTTTCAGAAGTATTCAGCACCTCCACAAAGCAGGAGCTTTTCAATTTTTAGAAGTTCTGAACTTGCTGATGGCCCGTAAGAACACAGTGAACATGAGAGACTTCTAAAAGCCCAGGATCTGCCATAATTTCCTATTTCATTTTTGCATGTTGGTGATGAGACAAATTTCTCTACTCTCTGACACCACAATTAAACGGCACAAGGCCTTACCAGATACCCTTATGAAATGCTACCTTTGCCCTCAAGGCACCTGTACCGCAGAGCCCAAGACAATTGGATTTTATCAGGAAAATCCTACAGCATGCTTAGAATGAGGGAAGGAACCACAGTCCCTCAAGTCTTCATTCAAGTCTTAGGTATCAAACGTGCACACTATGAATTTCTGACAAAAATTAAGGCAAAAGTACTCTTGTCCAAAGCAATCAAAAGCAGCAGACACAACTAAAACAACCACCTTAGCCATCTTTGGCTGTTAGGGATGAAAGAAGCTGGTTTGGTGGGAAAAACAGAGCTCTGATTTCAAGACTCCTTCCTCTCTACACCCGCAGCAAATTTCTGTTTCTTCAGAGACCCACAAGCGTCAGAGGACACTGACTTTGATCTGGTCTGCCTGAAAATAAGCATGAGATAAAATAGTGCCACTATGTTGCAACGGAGTAACTCTCCTCCCTTTAACCAGAGAGGGTCCAAAGCCTGCAGGGCATCCTGGGCTTGCTGCTGGTTGGACAGTTCTTTTGTTTTGTGTTCCCAGGAACAGGACAGGCCGGGCAATTTCTCTGCCATCTTCCACACTACAACCCTGAACTCAGAAATTCTGGAAAGTAAAGCTCAGGCATTGCAACAAGTACCTACCACTGACAGTCATGCAAGATGATAAGCAGCAAGTTCCTATTAAATAGATTAGAAATCACATGTGAGGAAAACGATTTTTAATGAACTTGGGAATAGAGCTAGGACTCCTAAAAGCAAGATTATGTCCAAGTCTCTCAGCCTCTTGAGCACACATTGAAGGACACTGAACAGAAACAACTTTAGAAGAAAGAATGGGCTGCTCAAAACAAAATTACTTCAGAGCACTGTGCTGATTAAGGTTGGGGAAGGGATAACAGCATCCATGCAAAGTTACATCTGCCAATCTAGCATGTGCAGAATTGCTCTCTTTAAAATGAATAAATTGTTTTCTTCCTCACTTTACACAAAATCTGTCAAACTTTAAAGGCCATGTCCTTAAAGGCACAGTACACATGTTCAGCTTTTCAGCTAGAAAAGTGAACATGTGTCTAACAACAACTTCAGAAAAAATATCCGAAACAAAACCCCTCAAAAATTCACATTCATACCATATCTATAACCACAGAAGTACAATATAACCATTTTTTTAAAAAAAGAAAGATTACATCAACATGAAGCAGACTTCCCCCATAATATGCCACTGAAGGCAACAGTGTCCTATCTGTGAAAAATTTTGCTTAGACACAAAATTGCAGGTTCAGAACCAGACACAGACTGCAATAGCTAAATCCCTGATGCCGTGAACACCTCAAGTATTGTATATAGCTGTACATCACCACACAACAAAATATAGTCAGCTCTATCCAATATGCAGGTGCGCTGCATACTGGATTTGACAGCACTGTGTCACGCATACAGACATCGAGCAGAGGCGGCAGCATGGAGATGGTTTTGCAAGGAGGGAAGCAGTCCCTGTCTTCCCTGAAAGCAAGTTCAGACTGCTCACTAGGAAAGAGGTGATGAGCAGAGGAAGAAGAGATTCTCTTTCCCTCCCTGGGCTCTTCCAAAGCACAGCCAGGTATTCCCACGAAAAGGCCACTGCTCCTCCCTGGCTAAGAAGTTGTGCACATTGCAGCCAAAGCACAGCGGCCTGGCTGGATGCTGCCATGCTCCCTGCACGGTGTGTGCTGGCTCCTGCCTGCACCAACCCTGGGCACAACCTCTGCAGCTTCTTCTGCCCCACACTGCTCCCTGAGAGCAACAGCACTTCAAACCTGTAGCTTTGAAAATCCCAGAATTCCCATTATCCTGGATAATGCAGAGATTTTCAACACAAATCACATTCCCGAACAACAATAAATACATATTCATTTACATATATATGCCATACGTTGTAACTTCTTCTCATCATGCAGATCTGCAAATTGATTACACTGTGTTTCTGGACAGGACAAATTTAAAACACTCACTTTAATTTCCCAGTCCTGCCTGAAACATCCACTAATCATCAGAGTGAACATAAGCCAACTAAGCAGGGCATAACAAAAAGAACTGCCACATCCAATTGACCTTGGTTAGCACTTTGCAAAAGGTTCTGCCTAAGTTTGGTTTGGTTTTTTTTTAATTAGATACAGAGGGAATACTTTAGTTTGGTAATACCAAAGACATTTTTTCTTTTCACATTTCTTAACAGGTAACTAAATCCAAAGAATAATGACAATTCCCACTGGAAAGACTTCAACTACGTGCACTGAAAGAAGTTATGTATTTCTTACCAAAGACGACAAACTTGGTATTGCTAGAAATCAATTGCACAGCTGTTCTACAATACCCCTCCTGTGAACTTTGAAAAACCATTCTTTACATTATCTTGGACAAAGAAATGTTTAGGAAAGATCTCAGCTGCACTCAGAAGAACACTATATTTTACATCTTTTTTACCAGCACACACTTGGTCTCAACTGTAGGGTTCTCACACAGACAGTTAATGCAGTGAATCAGCAATTATTTTTCCAGTGTCTCTAAGTGTCAAGATTAATTTCACTATCACTGGTAATAAAATGGTTTCAAATGACATCTTTAATCAGTAAGTAAGAACGCACTCCTCCAATAGAGACAAGCTGTCACAAAAGGTCACCAAAATGTGACAGGATGGAAATTACGTTTGTAACTTCAACTGAAATGTTAATTCCTCTTTAAGTGTTTTCTGAACTATGTTCATATTTTAGAGTAAGGAGATGTAGGTCTGCAATGAAATTTCATTTTTAAACCGTAGCAGCTGTAAAAGTTTGCTCCATAATCTCAAAAGGAGGCGGATATTTATATGCAAACAAGAATTTTTCGTGGTTTACTTTTCTACCACATGGTCAGTTACCTGGTTTCTTTATCTACAAATTATCAAGAGAAACTAGTATGAATAGAAACCAATTCACAACAGCAAGATTGTGGTTTTGCCAAATATCAATTTCAAAAAAAATCTCTTTATAGAGTCATTCACATTTGCATCATCTTTTCCTTGTATCTCAGGGCTACACCCCAGATCACTTAGAATTACATTTAAGAACAAGTCTAATTCAAATCACTCTTCCTTTAATAGTCAAGCTCTGCTACAGGTTCTCTCTTCATTGGCTGGTCTTGTTTTTATATTAAACTAATGAATAAATCCACAGATATATGAAACACATGCAATTGTCATTTACCCTGCAATTATGTGCAGAAATTTAGTTACTCCAGTGCACTCCTGCTTTTAAAATATTCTGTTTTGTAAAGCCACTGGCACCTTTTTGTATAAACAAGATACGGTCTGTATGTGGTTTGCAGAAATATGGTCTCATGGTTGCAAACACATTTGGAATTCGCCTCAGCTAAAACACTTTTTGCCCTTTGGTGTCATTCATTATAGCTCTGAAAAATAGTCCATTGCCACAAAGCCTCACCCAAAGTTTCTGGAATGTTTCTCCTCTCTCTTGTCACATCTGAAAGCCTGATGATCGTTCCTTCTTTCCGTTCGGTTTTGAAACGCAATCGTCCTGACTCTTCATCATCATCCTCCTCTTCATCAGATTCTTCTTTTGTTTCTTCTTGAAGTTCCAGAGATCCAATAGCTGCCTAAATCACAAAAAACAAGACGACATGCAACCTCAAAAAAACTAGTCTCTTGTGATCAGTGTAAAAAGCAAAGCTTTCTTTAAAAACCCCTTTGTACAAATTTTGCTACCATTACACATTGTGCTCGTATATAATTCAGTGAACATTTAAGAGTTTGATAAATTTAAAAAAAAATTAAATATATGTACTATATCATAAATCAAAGTAAAATCTATTTAGAAAACAAATTTGCTGCAATATTTAAGGGAATATGGAAACTGCAGGTAGAATCTCCATCTGATTAGTAGGTAAGTCTGCACACAGATTGACATTTTATCACTGAACTGACCAAGATGCAAACCTGGGTTATGCCCAGATTCAAGTAATACAAACAGTACATTATTGATTTTTTTTAAAATCTTTTTAACAACTGTCAGTACACTATTGCTAAAAAAAAAAACCCAAACACCACCACTCCCCCCAAGATAACCTTGTATCTCAATCTCATTCCTCTACACATGTATAACTGTACTTGTCTTTACTTTGTCTATTCCTCAAAAACTTCCCGGTTTTAATTCAGTAACTGACAGGGAGAATTTGAACAGGATTGGATAAAATTTGAAAACACTAAATTTGTATTCTGGAATGCTACTCCTTTGTCGTCATTTACTTTCCAGTTCTCTCTAAAACAGAAAACATTTATTTAGATAAAACAATGTCCCAAATGAAAATGGATCCCTCTCCCTCAAATTAGAAACTAAAAATCAATTTCATTTTCCTGTACTGGCCTGATGAAAATAATGTTCAGAGTGTTACACAAGTAATATTTGATTTCCACAGCTGAAAATTAGAAGTGTTCTAATACTGTATAATTCTCCAAAAAAATTTTTGGTTACTGTGTATTTGATTAATTTCTTGTACAAGCCTACTTGCCCATTCTTAGAGCCTGCACATGCATTTTAATTCTATGCAAAGCCACTAAATACATCATAAATTTTATGCTGCTTGAGGACGGTTAAAAAATGAGCCAAATATAACATGTAAAAATGGTTTAATCTTCTAATTAACCAGATCACTGCAGAAATTTATATGAAAAAGGCACAGCAAGTGTGACAGTCAGGTGGACAGATATTAAATCACAAATCAAGAAAGAATTAACAGCATAATTGTGCAAGAGATTGTAAATTTCCTTATCCAGCAGCCTAACTTCATCCATAACCAAAAAGAAGCTTGAGAAACAAGATCACAGACAGGGTGATCTGGCAAGACAGTTCCTGCTTTAGAAGACAGCAAACCTTATGAGCTCAAGCTCAAAGTTACTCCAACTTTGGTCCGGTGAATAAATAATTTGTATACTCAGTACAGGGCTTTAATGGGCTACTGATCCCAAGCTGTGTTTTATCCATTCCAGGCAAACTTTCAAGCACTACATTTCCTGAACTCACAAAACTGCTTCAAAATATAGCTAAGAGAACAGTCAAAGTTTACAAGAGGCTTTAAGGCTTATAAATATATTTATTTTGGTGTAACAACTTTATCATATTACAAAAAAACAAACAGGTAAAAACAACAGGCAAAGCAGGCAAAAAAAACCAAAAAACCAACCCTTTAAGACTGAAAGAAATTCAAACCTCAAAAGCAAACCCAGACTGAGCACAACTGGTCTAATTAACATATCCACATATAATCAAAACACCTTTGAGAACAAGCAGTTGATACTCATGGAACAGAGGAGGGATGCTAGCAAGGATGAGATGCTAACATGGTTTAATAAAAACAAACAAAAACGAGAGAAAGACAGGGTTGGCATCTTACTTTCAAAAGAAGGACTCCCAAAAGAGAAAGGAGTAGCAACATCTCTATCAAATCTGTGTTTTCATAAATATCACAAATCCCATGATTTTACTGTCTCACTGCTTCTTTTTAGAACCTTTCCCTTCAGGACCAGGATTTGGAAGTCAGAACTGGAGCAGTTGTTTTGCAAGACATGCTCTCACTACACTGAGCCTCCTGCTTGACTTTACAGCAGAAATCCCACACAAATCCACTATGTCCATGCCCCTTTAAAGCTACATTGGAATTCCAGTTTTTATTAATCAAAGACTGGTCTCAATCATGTAATCCCATCTGTGAGTGCTAAACTAAATCATGCAAGGCTCTGTGTGTAGCTCAAACTTCAGAATCACGACTAGAAAGGTTAATGAAGTCTGCATTGTCCTGCAAAGTTCTGCTGTCTTTTAATGCAATGCTATAGAAAATAACTGGAGAAACTCTGTTGCCTTTTAACAATGATTCATTGGGGGGGGGGGGAATCCATTCTGAAAAGAAAACAAGCCAAGTTGTAACAAACTATCAGACAACTACTTCTTCACAACAACAAAAAATATCTCAAACTTTCCTAGACTAGCACTGTTCTATTCTTAGCCACTTCTGTAGTCTTCTGGGTCTCACTCACTTTATTCACCAGCATAATGCTCATGCCACCTATTAGCTAACAACAGCCACACAAGCATCAAACATCAAAGACAAAAACAATCAAAGACGCAGATGAAAAAGCAGACACCAAGGCAAGGCAGTGCTGGAGAATGGTAACTGACCCATGCCCAAGTCTGATTACACCTTTTATTGAGGGATTTCTATCAGCTGTGATGGACACACAAACATGTCTGACAGCCAACCACACATTCCCTCCATATAGCTCCAGGAAAGGTTAGCTGGGCAGTGTAGGAGCACACACCCTTCCCCCGCACTTTGTTCTGCAGTTGTAGCATGCAAGAATTCTACATGATCTTTTCCAGCTTCCAGCCAAACAGGAGGAGCTGTTTTGCCAAGATTACAGCATGAACGGATTCTATGTTTCAAAAAGACACAACTGCAGACACAGAATTAAGACATACTATTACTTCCAGCACTGGTTTTAGTACTTGCTAATCATGAATATCTCTGCATATACATAAACAGTTCTTGAATGGCCACTTGAGGTCACCTGATCAGATTCACAGTCAAGGCTTCTCAGCAGCTTTCCTCAAAGGGAGCTTTACATTTCCCATTATAACACCTTGCACAAAGCTATCAAAGAGCTTTGCTGACCCTTACATAGAAATAGAATGACCTTTCTTCTACCATGAGGTCAGAGGTTCCTGCCATAAATCCCAGCCACTGACAGAACTCCTCACTCTGGGTTATGATCTGCTATGAAGGAAGAGTGCTCCTGCCCCAAACAGCTTACAGGAGCTGTAGGACTGGTAAAAGCCTTAGCCCAAGGGAAGATGGAGAAAACACTATCAGCATGATCCTTCCAAACATGGGATCCTCCCAAACACGGGATCCTCCCAAACTGTTCAGGAGAGCTCTGTGCCAGAGATTCATAAGATGTGCAAAACAGGCAAATGCTGTAAAGGCTAAACTAGCAACTAAATTAAAGGCAAAACAAAGAACTTTTACTAACTAGCCATAAAAAAGGAAGTGAAGGCATCTACTAGAGGTTAATACTGAAGCACCAGCAATTGTTCAATCCTAGGGGATCAAGAAATAACAGGGCAGATAAAAGGATGTTACACCTATTCAAGGGCACCTTGATTCCACAGATGAAAAATGGGACTAAAAAGATAAACCTAAGTGCCTTAAAATATGTTTAAAAAATTGGCTGTTTTGATTTGCACTCTTTTCACCCTTTTCCTCCAGGCTGATGGTGTTTTCAAACTTGAACACCAGAAATAAAATGCAGAAGTTTTGGCTAAACACAGATGGGACAATTCAGACAGACACACTGGCCTTTTTTTTTCCTAGCCTGTATTCTATCAAAAGAAAAGCAGTATGCAACATTTCATAATGAAATGTTTTCTTGATTAAAGTACTCTTCATTTCTTATCAGCATAACCCAAGACACGGTTTAAATTATGCAATGATAAATCCCCATCATAGACTTCACATTACTTCCAATATAAAACAAAGACATTATGAACTCTAACTTCATGAGGTTTAATTTTTATGAACATTTCACAGAAGTAATTAGTGATATTTTTCCTCTAAAAATATTTAGGACATGATACCTCATGTGGCTGTTCTACCACACCTATTTGTTGCTGAAACTTCTGGGTATTAGGTTTTGCTTTGTGCCTTAGGAAGGCAAAAACATTTTCTGAAGCACTGTTACATTGTTCAAGGAAGCTACACAGAGTGTTACTTATTTAAAATCCAAGTTCTGCAAGTTCAAGCACTGTTTCAAAAACAAACTTTACCTGCCTATTTCTCACCTCTCCCACCTGACTGCCACTTGTAACAGGTGTCTCACTTTCTCATTGACTTGTTTCCCCCCATCATGTTCCAATTTCCCAGCCAGTCAGCTTTTCTCTTGGTTTACAAAAACATTTCTTCATGCAATATAGTAAGAGGCTTTAGTTGGTTTTAACGTGGAAACTGCTTAAAATACACCACCACCCAACACCCTTCTGTCATCTCGCTCTCAGTTACTCAGATGCCAAATTTCAATCAGGAGATACTAATGCTATTTCTTTGTACTGCATCCATTACAGTTCCACTCTGATGTTGCAGGAGAATGCCAACCCTTACCCTTGTTTACAAGCAGTGAATGTTATGAGATTTAAGGAAAAGTGCTGTTATGTAACACTCGAATAAAGAACAAAACTCTTCAGAGCTGGAGGCAGGCATTTAACCTTGCAATAAACAGAGGAGAATACTCTACAAAGGTTCTCTCTCACAGTGGTATTCTCCTTTGGAGAGTGCAACTGTGAGCCTACTGCCAAATGTAAACAGGATACATACAAAATAATAAAGCAATAAAAACATGGTACTACTTTGGAAAGAAGAAACCTGTGGCCATCTGCAAACCACAAGAATAAAGCCAAAATGTAGAGTAACTGAAGATATGGTCAAAACATTCACCTTATATGATGAACAAATTCTGTAAAAGCTCCATTAACAAAATCAATTAAAAACTTGCATTGATGGTACCTTTTGAATGAAACTAATTTAATTCTGAGTTGGACAAATTTAGATGATGATATTATTACAGAAATCTCACTTGTTTGTACTCTAAAAATGAAGCTGTGGTTTTTTTACAGCAGTAAGTGAGGCACTGAATCCCAACTATGCTCTTGATTTTATGTGTGTTGCATCCATCATCTCAGACTGCGGCTGCAGACAGCACGAATGCATCAGTCCAGCTCCACAACACCACAACTAAAGTGTGTATCATCAATCCAGTGAAAGAATAAAAAGCGTTCAAGGATTTCACAGCTCTTTTGAGGAGTAGATTTAGTACTTGGGAAGTAGGAAATTAACTACATTAAGGTACACTTGGTGCAAGATGTCATGCTTGCAACAGTGAAGACTGAATGATGCAGGTGGCCCTTTTCAATGGGGATCTCCACCTACCAAAGAGTGTTGATTTACCAAAAGAGGTTTGATACAACTGGAGCATCACAGCACTCCCATTTGTCAGAACTTCATAGAGTAATGCTGCTGTGTCTTTGAGGAATTAATTTCCTGACGAGTTAAAGCTCCAAAGAGGAAATACACTCTGACTACACTACACTTCTCAGCAGGTAATCCATTCAATCCTATTTAATTAAGAACTGGAATAAAAGTAATATTAAAGCAGATTCCTGGTGGGGAAAGGAAAAAAAATCTTACATCGAAAACTTGCTGCAAATTAAAACCAGTTATGACACCAGGCTATCATCAGTGAATGTATATTTGGCAGTCTTTGGCATAAGCTTTCTTCTTGCAAATGAAGGAACTCATCTTATTTCCTAATTGAAGAAGATAACCTTCATAGGAATTTCAGTCTCAACACCACTTCTTCCAAAACAACAATCTGACCTTTGCCTTTCTAAAATACCAAACCTTCCACGCTTAACAATCCTCCTCAAAGGGAGATACCAAAGAACTGTACTTACATCCCAACAGCACAAATGATCCATCTGGAAAGTGAGGCACCACAGCTATCAGAGATTTAACAGACAGTGTGCAGTATTATTGTCATTTCCCACCCAAACGGGCCCCTGAAGTTTCTAATGTTGAAGTCAAGACTAAATGTGCACATTTTTGGCTCTCCCTTATGATTTTCACCACAAGGAAAAGAGGGGATCTGACATATCTGACAATATAAATGCTATCACAATTCATCTTATACAAAGAGTAACACCACCAAGAATTCAACATTGGCAAAGCTGCATTAATTCTTACCCAGTAATATGTACAATTCTAAAAAATCAAATTCTAAAAGAACTAGTTAAGTTTCCATCAAATTCACAACATACCTCTTCTGATTCGTTTGCCATTGTCTGGGATTCTTCCAGTTCCTCATCAGCTGCATATTCTTCTTGTTCTTCCATCGCTTGCTCATTATATGATTGCATATAATCTTCATCCTAAAGCAGTAACACAGGAAGGTGAAAAGACGTGGGCCAACTGAATAGGTGGGGTCTGACTGCAGTGCTACAGCTTCCAGACTGAAGAGAAGTATGTCACCAATCAGACTGTCAACCATAAGTGATATGCCACATATACAGTATAATTAGCAGGGCTTTTAACTAGACACTAATTTCAATATTATCAAAACCGTTTTCATTCAGATCCCAGCAATGCCATCATAAAGATGCCATTCAATACTGTTTGCCCCAACTACTTCTATACATCTGCATCCACTGATTATAAATTCATGAAGCAAACACTGCAGTACTTTCTTCCCAAAGGAAACAAGCATCTAGAGCACATACACATGAACATCAGATTTTACCCCAGTAAAACACAGACATTCTTAAAACAATCCGCAAGTGCTTACATATCAGTGGGTTCAACTCTGAAAAACTATGAACATTGATTTTGCTCTTATTTTTTCTTAAGTTTGTTTGTATTTTAAAACACCTTACTGATCACATACAGTTTTAATTAAGATTAAATCATTTAATTAGCAATTAAAGCCAGTGCATGTTCTCTAATATGCTGCTTAAATTATATTGAATTATGCAGGTGACATTTTCTGAACTAACCTCCAATCTCTTTATTCAGGTTTAGACAGCTCTCAGTTACAAAAAGGATGAACAAGCAGGACATCAATCACTTTGGGATATTAGCACCTTAAAGATGTCTTTAGCAGGTCAATAATCTTTTCACCTTCGAAGGACTTTATCAGATCTTGTCTAAAGCCTGGATAAAAGCTTTTGCATTAAGTACTTCTAACAATTGGCAGTGTATCTCCACCACACAAAGCTGTTTTCTTCCTTAAGGATACAATCCTCAAGGTCATGATTCTCAACTGCTTTCCAGCATGACAAAGGAGCATTACCTACCGCCAAACAAGCTGTCAACACAAACTTTGTCACAGCCTAGATAAAGAAACTGGCAGACGGTGATAATAGGTCTAATTTCCCCTCCTCCCCAGGGAGGTAAACAGATTTTAAATCAGTCTAAAATCCTATGCACGTGAAGCAATGTTATCTTTGAAGATACAATAGAAAGAAACTCACTGGAAATTCATCTAGGGGCTCATTGATTTCAAGGTCTAGCACTTCATCTTCTTCTCCAGGCTCTTCCCCATATTCTATTTGGTCTTCTGTCAGTTCAGGATCATTGCCTTCGTAATGTCCTTCCTCTGCATACTCTGAAGCATACTCTTCAGGTGCTTCAGATTTGTCATAACCAATTTCATCTTCCCCTTGGTCATACTCAGACTCATGTTCCAGTGAGGGATCGTTGATGGACTCAGAGAGTTCGTATGATGTCAGTATGCCAGATGTGGCATTGAGGCTCACTGTGACACCTGGAGAGCTGTGGGACAGCGACGAAAATTCAGGGTCTGAAGTGGAACTGTCAACTGCTCACAAAGATTTAGCAAAACAAAGCCAACAAACATAAAATCTCTAAGTTGGTGGATAGAATTATACCCCATACACTGTTTGACTCCATGCCATATTCTCATAATGCATACTAAAATGCAGCTTATCACCAGCTGCAGGCTATTTGACCAGGGGAATCAAACCAACCAGATGGTTTAGCAGGTCAAACTGGCAAAAGTCCTGCTTGGTAACCAAAGCAGACCAGATCCAATTTTAATTCCAAGACTAACAAAAAATACACAGAATTACTATAACTGCATCTGTTTCCCAATCTTTCAGAAGATGCTGGTAAAAATACTTTTTACTAAATGTATTAACACTGTTAATTCTTGATTATCTTGAATCCAAACTTATATTTTTATGACAGATTTAATGTTCTACTTAATACAAAACGTATGGTTAAGAACTGTAATTTAAATGCCTAAGACATTCTTAACCAGCACTAGCACAGGCAATGAAAAAAATCAATACAAAAACTGGCAAGTTTATAATCTGCAGGCAAAGCAAAGCTCAGCATTTACTGTTGACAACATCTAGTGCCATCAACATATTAAAAAAGCAAGTAACCAACTGCAGACTAGTTCTGATTTGAGGGCTCTGGGAATCAGGAAAACAAAGAATTTTTTTTTAAAAGACACAGAGTTAATATTTTGCATTAAGCAGGCGATTGGGATATATAGCATCATTAAGCCACCCCAAGACAATAACATTTCTATTATTCACCATTTTCCTAAGTTTGGGGGAACAAGATCCAGGCAGCTTTGAGCTATTTGCATCTCTAAGACGGAGAAGATTTAACACGAAAGTGAAGACATTATGCAGGATTATCATTATCCTCCCAACTATAGAAGCATGAGGTTGAATGGAAATAGGAGGAGAAGGGAAAGGCTCTCACTCTCTGGCAATAAAACTGCTAAAAATGCAAAACTTGTCTACAGAAACCTGCTTCCACTGAGCAACACCATCACATTTGAGATACTTTCTTATCACTTGTATTTGGTCACACAGCCATCCCTGCTGCCCAGGGGTCACAAGGAGGACATACAGCAAAGAAACAGCAAGAACTGTAACTGGGATTCCCCTTTTGAAGGGAACAGTCCAACCGTCACTCCTGCAGGGAGGAAAACAGCAGCCAATACACCTATGTATGTTATACATATATACACATTCACAGTCCTTTGGATGATATGCCCTGCACAGCATGCAACAAGTAAAGGAAAAGCTGGAAAAACACACCGACCAGTGAAAGCAGCAGTGGCACTGCATCACTTTGACATCACAAGCATCTCCCCTCCTACTTCAGTCCAGCTTGGAAAGTACAAACAACAAGACGCTCATTTTGACTTGCAATGGCCATAAATCAGCTGTGGAGCTGTATCACCACAGAGCATTCACAGGGCAGGATCCTCAGTAAACTCCCATGGAAGTATCTGCTCCAGCCTATTAGCTCTGTTCAAAATTTTCTGCTATGTAATTGTACACAAATATTTAATTCACAAATACCCCTCCTCAGGGTCTTAAAAGGTAAGACATATTATTAAAAGAAAGATGGCAGAAAAGGACTATATAGGAAAAGGAAGTTTACAACAGTAAGCAATACTGAGGGAGCAATGAACAAAGCTCTGTGTTTGTAATTAATTCTATGTGCACAGAAGATGACACAATTTCTTCTCATAAGCTTTTTATAGATTTGAGTAAATTTATTAGATTGAAATAAATAATTTTACTGAAACGCTAACAATGCTACTGAGTACATTATACATACATCAATAAGTAGCTGGCTAGGCCAAAAGCAAAATTATTTTAAATAGATATCAATAACTGTAGTAGTTATTAGTTATCAGTAATAGTAGTCTTTAATAGCATTGAGTTATTCAAAACAAGATTCAAAAGAGAAATACCGAAATTCTTGTTCCTCTTCATTGTCACTTTGCAGAAGATCATCATTCAGCTCCTCATCTGACAAGTCTGACTGATTCTAGGTTTCAGAAAAAGTCAATCATGAGCATGAAAGATATAAACTTTTAACTAGGAAGGTACTGAAACTTCTAAACACTAAATAATTTTTATGAAGAATACATTCCAGACTAAGAACATATCTTCAAGGAGATTACCTAATTCAGTGAGAAAAAACACACTACACAAGATCACAAATCTTAAAATATATCTTTGACAATGCTATAGAATTACAGAACTCAAATTTGCCTATCAACACTTTTCACCGATCCATTCTCAAATACAGCCAAAGATGACAACTCACTTATGACAGACCAGAAAGGAAGAAAGGTTAGAGCTCACACACAGCCTGGTGACCTTGATGCATTAAGGCAAGTCAAGAAAATGCATGAAGTTACTGCAGCTTCTATAGAGCAGAAATATGTAGGAGACTGCAGAAAAGGATATACTAACATAAAGAAAACTGAAAAATCATTATTAGTTTGTAAATGAAGGACAAAAACAGAAGAAAATACTGTGTCTCCTCCTAATTTGTCTGTCAAATTAAACAACTTTCAGTTGTTTGTTTTTTTGTTTTTTTTTTTTTAAATAATTACCCACTAGGAAGAGATAACTGCAGTTTTGCTAAGCAACATTTCCAACCCCTAAAGTAATAGGACCAGAAAGGTTATACAAAGGTAGATTTATTTAAAAGTACTGGGATGAGATTAAGTAGAAGGAAGTTTAGCCTAAATAACTCAGGGGAAACCTTCTGAGAGATCTATTATTACCCCACCATACGAGTCCATACCCACACATACTGCCCTGTAACATGGTGAACTAAGAAGAAAAAAAGCACAAGAAAACACAATACACTGGAGAATCATCTACTGGTCATTATTCACACATAATTTTTTTTGGTTTTTTACGATAAGTAAGTAGCATTATCAACTCCATTCACAGTACAAAGACGTATACAATGTTAACTGCTTGTGGTTTTGGTAACAGTGTAACAAACACCTAAAATCACAATCCTCGTGGTATTTATTATCTTCATACCAGTATATGAGACTAAGGAACTTCCTATCTTTAATAGAGAATAATTACAGAACAATTTCAAGAAGTTAACTTACAACATTTAGACCGTGGCTATAAAAAATTACAAATAAAACTCAACTCTTAATAGATCTGGGTTTCCTAACAAACCTATTCATCTCCAACTAAAACTTTAAAAACTACTTTCAGGATGGTTTCATTTAGCAGATAAAATACAGAAAGAGGTGACTAGCCAGTTTGATTTCCCAAACAGAAGTCCTGTTGCCTCCTGCAGATACCTGGGAAATCCAAACATACATTTAGTTCTTTTCACAGAGTTCAATTTTGGAAATAGGTACCGGCAGGAGGAGTCTGTTGCAGACATGGAGAGAACTTGTTTATGTTCTCCAGTTTTAGCTGCTCCATATTTTTCCCCTCACTGTAAAGGGAAATCCTCGGCCTACTCATCACACAACGAAGTAGCAGATTGTGAACACTGAGTGTGAACTTTCACAGACAACACTGATTGCTTTTTTATTTACTCTCTGGTATACTGCTGGTATTTTGACAAGTAATTTTTAATAGCCAGGAAACTGGCACTTGAATTAAATTCTCCACCGTGCTAATTGGCACAATGGAGGCCTAACTGGGTTAAAAAATTTTTTTTCTAGAAGTTTTATTTTAAAAAGCCACGCTTGGAGGTATTTCACAAAAGGAAACAGAGCCCTGGGTGCAGAGTGCTCTGGCAAAGGCAGATCCCAGGTACCTGTCGCTGTCAGGCATTGGGCAGGTGACTATAAAATACACGAGGCCAAACCAAACACCTGAACTGGGTAAGCTGAACAACATTTACATTTTAATATCTGCAACAATTCACTTTAATGCATATCTCTTACCTTTTTTCCAGTTAGCAAATCCTCTCCAAGCAAGTCATCATCAAGTTCACTGGAAAACAGTAACAAATTTAAGAAGCTGAACCTTAGAAAACAAAACCAAACACCTTATGGGGTATATGCCCTAAAAAACTGCCTTGAGAACTACTGTCTAGTCTGCACAAAGCCTATTTTAGCAAAGCATTCAGGAAAAAGATATGAATGTTTAGTGAAACAATAGAGCATATATATTAAGTAAGTCTGCTGTTGCACAGTCATTTCATTTCCATATGCTCTCCTTTCCATATCTCCTCAACTAAACACAGCACAGAAACCAAGCCAAGGTGCAGGCACAGCCAGCCAAAACACAACCAGCCATTCTAGATCCTTCACTTCAAGACCATTTGGGCATATTGGCCAAACTGCCAATTTCCACCTCCCCAGGGAAGAAGTGAGACAGGAATGTCCTGTGGGCCAGACTCCATCTGCAGGTCACCACATGGCCCGAGCTGCACCTCAGCAAGGAGGCTGGGAACCCGGCTGGCCTGGGAGCCTGGGTCTCTCCTAACAGCCAGGCTTAGGCCTCCATCTTTCATAAATACTTTATTCCCTCCTGTTCACATTGAGAGTAAGGTTAAACAGATATTTGTAGGGTGACAAAAATCAAATGCATGTCACCATTTTTGTAACTGTGTCCAAGAATTCAGGAAGCACAGAAATACCTTCTGCCATCACAGTGCAACTGCCCCATAAATAAGATTCAACACAAAGAACTCCAGTCCACATAAGTTAAACTTTAGAAAAACTGCTTAATCTCACTCTTCCTTCAGTGAAAGAATTATCTAGTGACAGGAATAAACAGATTCCCCTTCTATAATAAACCTTGTTACTAACAAACGCATGTATTGGAATATGCAGATCAATACTGAGATGCCAGTGATTTGAAATATGAGCTGTACTTTAATAGGAGACTATTTCTACCTGCACATCTTGAAAAACCAAAGAAAAACAGAACACACCATGCCTTAGATAGTACATAAAAATCAAAACATCCAAAGTGAGAATGGCCTATATGAACAGAAAAGGAATTTGTCCAAGAGTTCCTTAGGACTACATGGCAAATAGCTGAAAACAGGGAGGCAATCCCAAAACATAAATCAGTTTGTTTTGGAGATGGATACATCTCCAAACAATCAGAGCTGATTACTGTAACGGTAACATGGGGAGAAGGGTGGATAAAAATCTTGTGGTCTAGGGAAGAACAGATGATAACACCAAATAAGCCCTAAACAGGACATTATAATCAGTACACAGAATTTATCCACACTTATTGATCTCAAATGGTTCCAAGAATGACTGAACATTAACAAAGAGCAATTGTTTTGTGCTCAGTGTAATATTAAACAAAAATTAGGAGATAAGACATACTATACATTCCAAAGAGCAAACTGACTGGAATTTAAGCCCTTTATTTCTTCGACAGGAAAACGTACATAACAAAAATGGTTATAGAAGAATTTCCTACTTCAATTTTGTCTCTAAAACATCACTAATCTCTTCAACTGCCACTAATCTGAAAAATGTACCAAAAGGTTTGAAAAACATTTCTCAGCACTATGGTCCACCACTGACAACTTTCAACAAAACTGTATTAGAGAAATTTCAAAAGATGGCGAGGGCATATGCTATAGCAGCATTCAAAGACAAAAAGCAATTTCAGGTGGCAAGAAATTCAGATTAAGGAAAGAAATGAAAAAAAAAAGTGAAAGATTAAACTAATTCTCTAAACATAGTTAGGGATATTTAGCACCCTTCTAAGAAGCATCCTTGATGTGACTATTTAGAAAAAGATTAACATTTAATCACTAGAAGTAATGGCAAACATATTCTAGATTTTTAGAAACTCTGGCCTAGTGCTTGACAGTCAAAATAATTAACACTAGGATATAAATGAAGTTTGTATCAGAAGCAAAAGTCTTTCACAGGGTGCCGGTGCCCTTCAAAACCTATTAAAATATTCAATGTCATTCATTGTATTTCACTGATACACTACAAGAAGAAAAATGACCATGAATAACTTTTTGAATAAACAAAGTAACAGTGAAAAGCTTGCACAGTAAAGTGGAACTATCTGAAGCTCCTTTTAAAGTAGCCAAATCTGAAGTTATCTATTAGAAAAAAGAGGGAACACAAGGACTAAATCTGACCATTAAAAAACAAACAGACAAAAACCCCACAAAGGAAACAAAACAAACAAAAAACTCCGAATATTAACAGATCTTAGGCTAGCTGAGAAAAACAGACAAAAATGAATGGTTGCAATCTGGTATCACACAAATCCAAATCAAATCAATTAAACTGGAACAGAAATACACATCTATCATAGTTCCAAAGGCAACTCACCCTCACTATCATCATGACACTGAAGTCTTTCCAAAACCACAATACTAGGAAATTTGGGGTTAAGATAATTTGGGGTTCACTGCTCTTGATGTGCGGATAAAAACTCTATAACCCGAAAGTTATAAAGTAGATATGTTTTATTCCATTATGCCAGGCACACGGGGCACATGGGAATAATTTCTCCAAAGCATGTGCAACCTCTACAAAGCAGCTCTCTATATTTATTTCCTAAAAACATTACTATGTATTAAGGTTCCCCGAATTGCCTATACATATGCATAACCTATTCCCGCTTCCCATGATAATGAGCTCTGGGATCATTTCCATAGGCTTGCGCTTGCGCAGTGCCTCCTCGTGGTCGTGGGCAGGGGTCCCCAGGGGTCTCAAGATGAAGTAAGCTGAGTCTTCCTTGAAGTTGAACTTTTCACCTCGCCTCCTTGCACATGCTCTCTGGTCCCTTGGTCTCAGTCCAAACTTTATGGCTGGTTCCAGCCAGTTTGGGGGTCCAAGACCAGGAAGTCAAGTTACGGTTCCTTCATTCTATCAATAGTTTGGCATCCTCCCTCGTTCTGCCTTAGCAAACACAATTGAGCTAAGCGAACAACACATTGTCTAGCAAACAGCACAGCTTCTGCAGGTGGATATGATTCTGCAGGTAAGCCCTTAACCCCTTAATTCCCTTATATCACTCTCACAAGAGACAGACCCATTTCCTTCCCCTTCCTCAACTCTCAATACCCAACATTTTCCTCACTGAATAAATTCAGCTTACCAAACAAGGAAAATAATAACAAAAAAGCAGACAATAAAAAAGTGGAAATTTTTCTGCCAGCATAGAGAAATGAGTAATCTCAAAGATGGGTGTGAACAAGTGAATTTCAGCAAAAGTCAACTACTAAATCAGCCCTGTCATCTCGAAGGAGAGCACCAGAAATGCATGTTTTTCCCAAACCTAAGCTTTGGGCTACTTAATGAAATAAATGTATAAATTAACAGCCCACGATAAAGACATCAGACTAGACCTTTTTGGCCTCCAATTTCATGAGCATGCCTCATTAAACATGAGCAGTAGCAAGGACACAAATGTTTCAGGAAAAGAACTTGTAAAAAAATGGGAACAATTCTCCAATAACAACGTTTCATTTGTACTCCCAATTAACTGGGGCCTTCCAACTCTCAGTTAACACCTTACAGTGTTTGAGGAAGGACAGAGATCTGAAAATTCAGACTTATTTAAGTGACTGGGGGATGGGACTCAGTCAAGTAACACCACAGTAAGAGCTGATGGTTGATGAAGATGTGTGACTCATCTCCCCCTCCCTCAAATGATGCTTAGGTTGCAGAACAAAGCATAAAGGATTAAAACTCCAAGACTACTGTGTTCATTCAGCCTTTTTTCCATCTTCAAGAAACTATGTCCTATACTGAATTAGGCCGAGAGGTAAAAAACCCCCAAGCAATTTCATTAGGCAACATATCCATGTACAGCATTTGTAATTGCTGAGACACCCACAGAACTCAACACTTTCAAAGACAGCTTGGCAATCTGAAGAGAATAATACTAACAAAAAAAATATTAAAGTACATGCAAATAGTATTTTACTAGATGCAGTTGTAAAATAAAATTTCTGAAATGATCAGCAAGATGAAACTCTGGAATCTTGCACTCTGCACCTGAAACTACTTCCCTTACAATTTCACTATGGAATTTTTGATCATCTATCTTAAATTATATGCAGCTAATAATAAACACAAATGAAAACCTTTTTCTAAAACTAAATCCTTGTATACTTCAAAGTCTCAGCTTGGTGAAAATACTTTAAACCCTCTCTTAAGTCCCACTAAAACCAGCTTTGCCACAGGAGTTTACCACTGGGTAAAAGTTTCCAACTTCTGATGCCACGGCTGCTTGACTCTTCCAAATTTTCTGAAGTGATGAGTAAGACAGCTAAAAGCAGATGTGACCAGTCAGCATCTTAGAGCCCACCTATTCACACCACAAAGTCGGCAAAGGCAAGAAGTTCAGAAAATATTTTAATACAAAACATTTTGCCTGTAATGCTGATTTAAGGATTTATGAATACCCAGATCTGGGCAGCGGAGGCCCAGCCTGAAAAAGTTATTTTAATTACACTCTCAAGCCAGAGCAGTTCCTTGATGCAGGTCACCATCCAACCCTCTAACAGCTGTACTGGCTTGACAGAGAGCAGACACTTCTCACCAGCAAACAACAGAACACCCTGGATACTGGAGCTACTGTCCAAATTCCTTAGTCACATACTCCCCTCCTGGAGCAATGAAAACTACTCACTTAGCCTAGCAGAAAAGCAGGGAAGAGGAAACTAATCCCTCTGGGATGACAATAAATGTAGAGCAGTTGATTCACTCCAAGGGCTCAGCTCAGTGGAAAACTATTTAGAGTAAAATTTGTTTACTACAATCACTTGAGTGATTATTAGAGAAGACAGAAATCTATTTGGAATGGGTTTTTTCTCTCTTTTACAATGAAAACCACTGGCAAAGTCTGAACAAGTCTATTACTAAAAAGGAATAATAGAAAAATAACAGAAATAAGTGAAAAGTTTTCTCCCAGAAAGAGTAGGTAAGTGTAGCCAGCAGCCTGATTCCTTTCACATAAAAGAACACACTTATTCTCCCCCAAAATAACCCATTGCACACATATTTCTAAATCTTTACAACAGCCATATCATGGAAGAAGCCCATGCCTAAGCTCTACTCCTCTTGCCCAATTTAAAATTCAAGTAAGACTTTGAGAGTAAGAATTTAAACATCCAGCTAAAGTAAAAAAAGATTTAAAAAATTAAGTTGGGCAAATTCAAGTACTAGCAAATTCTAACTATTCAAACCACCCTGGTCTACTAAATATTTAAAAGGAAAACCAGAACATTAATTGCAAAATTACACACCACAAATACTTTGCATTTATCCAATTTTAAATGGTATCTCTTCACAATGCTTTATATTCCTCAAGGCAAGTATATGCTTGGCACCATCTAGCATTGGCTGACACATGCAAAACAACCAACATCTTCATTAGTATCTAAATGTGCACTGCTCTAAACGTTAGAATACAAAATGCCAGAATGGGAAAACAGAACAATGCAATTCAGCATACAGAAACTGAACATGAAAATATTCTACCCACCTGTCCCAGTCGTCATCTCCAGCTCTTCTTCTCCAAGACCTTTCTGCACCAGGCTTATCAAACTGATCAAAGTCATCATCTGTAAAAAAGGTGACTACATTAAATAATTCTTACTGAAATGAAATGTTGCCAAAGCAACCACACAGATGGGATTTTCTGGGTGGGTGTGGGGAGGTGTGTGTGTGTGTTGCTCAGAAGATGCAAAAATACCCTTTTCTACTTTCCTATTAACATGAAGAAAACAGACGAATATCAATGTAGAATTATAGGATCATTAAGGTTGGAAAAGACCTCTAAGATTACCAAGTTCAGCCATCAACCCAGCTCCACCATGTTCACCATTAAATCATGTTTTCAAGTGCCATATCCACAGGTTTTTGAACCCTTCCAGGGACGATGACTTAGGAGCCTGTTCCAATGCTTTATAACCCTTTCAGTGAAAAAAAAATGTCCCAATATCCAAACTAAACCTTCCCTGGCACAACCTGAGGCCGTTTCCCCTCATCCTGCCCCTTGTTACTTGGGAGAAGAGACTGACTCCCACCTGGCTGCACCCTCCTTTCAGGTGGTTGTAGAAAGTGATAAGGTCCCCCCTGAGCCTCCTTTTCTCCAGGCTGAACACCCCCAGCTCCCTCAGCTGTTCCTCATAGGATTTGTGCTCCAACCCCACACCAGCTTCATTGCCCCTCTCTGGACACACTCCAGCACTTCAGTGTCTTTCCTGTAGTAAGAGGCCCAAAACCAAACACAGGATTTGAGATGCAGCTTCACCCGTCTTGAGCAAAAGGGGGTGATCACAGCCCCTGCCCTGCCGGCCACACACACAAATCAAGATGATCATCTTGGCCACCTGGGCACACTTCTGGCTCATGTTCAGCCCCATGCTTCAACAATAAAAAACCCCATAATGTACTGCACAGCTTTCCCTCTTCTCACTGTTGTGGCAAGGATTACCCAAGGAGAACAGGTAGAGCATGAGCTAAATCACTGGCAAATTTTGCCAATGAAGGTCATTCCAGAGACAGAAGCTCCCCAGAAAAGCATGAAACTGAGGAGCAGTGGAGGTGAAAGCAACAATATCTGCCAAATCTTTGCTTCACTTGGAGGCCACAAGCTCATCCACTAACAATGAGCCTGCAAAGGCACTTTGAAAATAGGAGCAAACCTCAGGTGAGCAAAGGGCAGGTCAGCACAACCCGACACAGAAGAGGGAAGTCAGGTGTAAGACACCATCAATTACCTCCCCTGGGGCAGTAAAACCACGGAAGTCACCGAAGCAGGTTACACTGTGCACCTCAGCATGCACTTGCCTTCCAAGAAACAACTGGTGCTCCATATTTCTCTCAACAAATACCCCCCAATTTAGCCCACCAAATCATCTTGCGTGGCTTAGTTGGCAAAGTACAATTTTGCTACTTAAAAATACAAAAACTTCCATTTCCCTGCAGTGGATACGCAAAGGTCATGTGCTCTGTTCAGACATCATGTCTTGTCTTCTGTAAACTGGAAGCACACACCCTCAGATACACTCAGCCTTCACTGCCTCATTCTCTGGCTACAGAGAATGCACACCTGGATTCTCTCGTTTCACAACTTTGGTAAGAATCCAACACGTGGGGAAATAAAAGTTATGCTCAACACAGCGGGAAACCTGCTGCAGATTAATGGTCTACAAAATAAAGGGGGTTGAGCAATCCAGTTCCTGCAGTCTGATACTGTGAATTGGGAATCACTAAGATGCCATATATCCACTTATCCTCCTGACTCTATTTGCATTCAACTCTGACTAAGTATCTTGCCAAGGAACAACTGTTTTATTCATCCGGGGTTTTTTGTGTTTGGTTGGTTTCCTTAATAAACCTTCAAAACTAAATCTCTCTTCAGGTCTTTAATCTCAACTCAGTATCCTTTAGTGAATCTTCCCCATATGCAAGGACAAACCTATTCACTTCTCACTTCATATTATCAAAATATTGGTGTTAGTGACTGACAGAAGTTTAAAAGAAGGTGAAAACATTAAAAAAGAGAAAATTCAGATCTTGCAACATCACTAAATTAAGAATTTCCAAACCAGAAATTTCAATCATAAATAGCTATGAAGGTAAGACTGCTCAGTATGAATGACAATGCAACATGAGCCAAGTGTGGCAACTTTTGTTTTGAAACAACAGGTAGAACTAATTCCTCTTGATCAGGTTCTCCCCTTTACTATCAACAGGTATGTTTATATTTTAACTAATCTTCTATAGTTAAACTAATTTACATGGGCTAACACCATTGAAAACAGTTGTTTTATGTTTCTCTGCTCAAACATTACATACTGCAACCTCCTCCTATTCCAAGTCCTGTTTCCCTCACAGGGAAAAGCCAGACAAATACAGAAGTATTTCCCCTCTTCCTCTTGAACACTAAATTATCCAATTTTGTGGTCTCTGGAGGGGGAAAAAAAAAAAAAGGCCACCTTGCTCTCATTATGGTCATTCAAAGCCATGCTGCAGTGACATGCATGCCTTAGAGCATTGACATTTTCAGGGCACAAATATCCTGCACTGCCACTGTTCTTGGACTTCAGCAATCCACTGACGATGTAACCACCACATGATGATTATTTTTTAAGATACAGCACCTGGTTAGGCAGCAACCCAAATAACAAGTGTCCACATACTGACCAACACAGCTCAAGACAATGACCACCATCAGGAAGACACTAAATTCTTTTAAGCTATGCTGCTTGTAAGATATATTTTTTCATGCCAGGCACCAGTTTAGAACTAGAGAGCTGTATTATAAACCAAGAGCATTTGAAGATCTGAGCTCTTAGCACATAATCCTTCCACAGATGGACCTTCACATCAGCCAGGTTTAAATCTAGACAACACAAGTTACACACCAAATCCTTCTTCCCTGTTAAAATCTCTCCACAGCAAAAAAAACTTTTCAGTACAACTCACAGTACTTTTCCAACCCAAATGTCAAAGTTTCACAGCCAGAAAAATGTTTTAACCTATTATTAATGCTAATGAAGAAACTATACCAAAAGAGGGTCTAAGTTCCTGGCAGGTTTCTAGTGTGGACCTGAACCCCCACCACTCACACAGCATCATGAACCTCCACCCTCCAGCTCTTCCAACCCCTCCAAATTTCTCACATCCTATTCCTTATTTATGAGCAACTTCTACCAAAATTCAAAGCTGAATTACAACCAGCATAGCCCTTTTCACAACTGCCCTCTAGCAGGATGCATATAAAAGCCTCAAAAATGACTGGTCAATCTGTATGTAGTGACCACAGCTTGCAAGAACTGCTCCACAAGTCCCCACCACCTCCCTGTTCTAATGTCTTCCCATCTCAATGCACATGATAAAAAGATGTTCAGGACAGAAGAAGACAGCTTTTCCTTCTTATGCTCATTTGTTCTGTGACAGCTGACACTGACAATGATCGTTACAAATTATGCCATTTTGACATCACGGACTGTCAGAGCCAAAAGCAGAGGCTGTAGCTTTCCTTTAGAAAACGGGGTCACAACAGCCAGGCATCTACAAAGAGCATTCCATGCCAGCTTCATCATTTGTGAGACAGCAGCTCTGAAATGGACACAGGCCTTGCCACCTGCACTGTGATGTGATAGCAAACAGACCTTGTGAGGCATCATTTTTTCCACCATTTCTGAAAGCACACACACTTTCATTTTTCTTCTACCTGTCTAGGCAATAATATTGGAAAATACCAGTCAACAACAATCAGCATAACATTTCTACCTGTTTCTTCTTCAGAAACTTGTAAGTCAATGTTTATGCCACAGGTGGTTAAATGCCTGTAAAACATTAACTTGTATAGAAATAAAAACACTCAGCATCAGCAGAGTACAAAACCACTGAGAGCAACAGCCAAAGTCTGGGGTTTTTTTTAATAATTCTCAGTACTACTGTGTGCAAGATGAGAAGAGAAAAGCAGGGAGGGTGGAAATTCATGAACATAAGCTTTTAAAGCACTCAAATGTCTATGGCAGGAAAGAGGTTCTGCATCTCTTCTGTACACAGCAACTGTTGCTAAGACATGCCGCGCTGGCTAAGGCTCCTCCTTACAATTCCAGGCTCCCATGGCAAAGCTCACCAAGATGATGTTTGTGCATCAGCTGGGGACCAATTGGAAGGTGATCACTAAACACACTAAGCCCCCTCTCCAATTTCCAGGCAGCACCAGAAAGTACAACAAACAAAAAAATCCACACAACAAACCAACCAAGACCTATCAAATATCAAAAAAGCATTAACTGAATAAGGAAGCAGAACAGGCCAGTTACAGAACAATCCACCACATGGCTCTGCCTACTGCAGTTCTGAGAGAATCACCACAGTCAAAGAGGCAGAGTAGTACGAGGATGCTGCAGAGATGGACTTACGCTGGCTGGTTTGTTAGACCAGCCTGCCTCGCAAGGCTCTGGCCAGCTGTGAAGCAGAATAAGCACAAACAAAAATGAACACTCTTGGGCACATACTTGCCCTGGTGTAGTAGCACCAGCAGTGATGCAAGTTGTTCTATACAGCTTATGTTCTGGTTTTACGCTATAGGCCCAGAATAGGTATCTTTTCTCCTGTTCAATAAGAACACATTATCCACACCAGAAATCCACAAAATACAAGCCTCATTTCTTCTTTGGCTATGCTGATGGCAGTTTCTAACTCTGTGGACACCCCTTCTATAAAATCCTCACTAATTTTTCTGTGTAAAATGGAAGTCTTAAGCCACACAGTGAAGTCTCACAAGCGTAGGAGGTGAGTCAGCAGAACACTGCAGAGCTCTTAACATCTTAAAATGGCACTAACAGCCTAAAAAGGTAGTCACACATAGCAACTGTTGCTAAGATGGAGTATTTTACTGCAATGAGATGGCCAAGACTTCTAGAGTAAGGAAAACATTTGATGACTACACCGTTAGTCCTCATAGAAATACACCTGAAAGCTTTCTGGAACACCAACCACATGCTGCCTCACAAACCTGAACAGTTCAAAATTCTGTGTTTTGGTTTGTTTCAGTATAACACTGTCATGAACACAAAGCATATTATTATAGTTTTAGGCATTGAAAAAGCACTGAAGGCTTCTCCTTATCCAAAACAAGATGGAGATGCCACAATGGATAAAAAAGATAGTTCAGTGGATAAAAATGGATAAAATGGATACACAACAGGTCTTTTAATGAAGTAACGAAGCCTCACTGCTTTTGGGCAAAATAAAAACAAACTCAATATGATTCTATGATAGGTAAGGGAGCTGGTAAAAAAAAAAGGACAGAAAACTAGAGGGAAAAATTCATTTACCACATGAAAAAACACCATTTCTCTATGCTTCAAGTAATACTGGATATAATAAGTTCATATTGATCTAGCCCATTCAAAACACTAAACACATGCAACTTGACAGCATTTCAAGCACGAGACTCCAGATTAAAAACATTTTACCAGATTATCTTTATGTAGTAGTGTATTTCTACAAAATATTTTTCTTCATCTTTCACTGCAAAAGGTACACAACACCTAGGAATTGCAAAAGCTTAATTTTCAGCACCTGAGTACACCATGTAAAAACAGCCCACAATAGTGAACTGAATTTTGGTATCTCCTGCTATGCAATACAAAAGAGTAACAGCTTTCATGAGGAATGTCTGTCTGTAGCCCAGGTTGGCAACGCAACTGTACTGTGAACACCAGCTGAACAAAAACTTCTGGTAACAAATCCTGACAGCATCAGGCAGGCAAAAAAACCCATAGGTCAACAGGAATTTCTGAATCCAAGTCTGTGATGTAAACCTAACACGTTATGAAGCCCACTATAAATCCAGTCCCAGTTATTACAGAAAATCAAGCTCATTGATTGAGCCATACCATCAAAAATTTGTCTTACTACCACATTAAGCACAAATACACCACACTCCAACACAAACAGTTTAGTTTATCTGTTCAGGAACAGACACCGTACAACCTTTATACTGGTAAACAATTACTCAGAGAAGCCTTAAGTATTTGGTGACTAAGTATTTACAACAACCTAACAATTGCCTAACACGTTCTTCAATTACTGTATTTCGTGTTTTGTTTCCAAATTACTCCTATAGACACAGTTTAGCTTCCTCAAAGAAATAAAGCAGAAAAAGTAACTTCTACAAGAGAAGTTGTTGTTTTACCTTCTCAAAACCAACTTTTTTTGCTGCCTGAAACTAAAGTTCTCTAACCAATGCTTGAAAGAAATAGGGCCTTTTATTCTCCCTTTTTTTTAAATTAATAAACTCCATCTAAACCCAAAACCACCAAGTCACCAAAAAAAACCCCCAAAAAACCTAAAAACAAAACAAAAAAACCACCAAACCAAACAAAAAAACCTAAAAAAACCACCAAATAATTACTTCCGAAGTCTGATTGAACTAGCAGATATATGTGCTTTGGAAAACCAGAAGTGCCATAGTTCTTGTTTCACAAATGCTGAACGGTGAAGGAAGGCCGAGAGTTTAAATGAAATTCACATGAACTCAGTTCCCAAATGGATTTGGACACTAATGAGAAACTGCAACTCTCCAGCATCATTCACAGCAACCAAAAGTTATAGTTAAAGCTGAGGCTGCATTACAGCACAACACAAGACAAATCACATTACTAACTTGGAGGGTATTTGGTCAAGTCTATGACAACCATCATCTTTAATTATTCTGGACAACAAATTCTATGTGACCTAAAATCCGAAGTTTAGTATTTGATACAAAAAAGTTCGGTTTGGCTTTTGTGAAAACAACTGATACTAAGGCTATCTTTATTTCAGATGACCTGAAAAGAGCTAACATTCAGGAGAGTGAAAGCTTGTCAAAAATTAGAGAGATTAAAAATTGCTATGTTTAAAGGACATTTCCCCACCTCAAACTTATTGAAGTAGTAATGTTGTTTGGCACTGGTTCTTAGTACAATACTAAGTACAACACAAGGGCACTAGTTCTTGGTACACTCGTGAGCATATCTCCGTATTTCATAAACTGTAAACTCTATAGACCTTTAACACTTGGAAGAGTTTTAGTGTATGCATATTCCAAAATAACTCTAAAATACCATGACCAGCTGCACCAGTCCGTCTAACAAAGTAGGATGCAATACCCAGAGACCAAAATACAGCCAGCACTGCACCCACTTTCACCTAGGCAGAAATACAGAAGCTATTTCCAGTCCCTGGATGCTGCTGCTCAATAGCCTGAAGCACAAGTTCAACGGAATTTGTCACATTGGGCAATTTTTACTACATCTTTGAATTAGACAGTGACCCACAACACAGAGAAAGGTCCTTGCTGTGCCAGCAGTATAAGCTTTCCTCCACTTTTTATCAACAGCTTCACAAGAGGTTTTTAAAACCACTACATTGCTGAGAGCACAACAGCAGCCCTCATATATGTTCAAATGAAATCAAGTGTAAGACAGCTTAAGTTCAAGCTGGAGGAATCACAGCCTCAGAGGTAAAGAAACACCCATTTTGCTACTCTTGGTACAGGACTTCCAGCAGGAGGGCAGATACGTGTCAATGGGGCCCCCTTCAGCTCCTCCTCCACCCCATCCCGTGTCATGATTCATAACCCAAGGACATCTCCACCCAAAGTCGTCTAGGCCACTGAAGTTCATCAGAAGTGAGCTAATCTGAAAGGAAGAGAATTTACAATAATTTTCCCTTCCTGCAGAAGGACAGCAATACCGCAGACAACACAGAGGTGCTCCTTGCTTTGTTTTGGTGATGGTTTGTTGTTTACGCTGTAACTATCTCTCTCTAAATGAGACTAAAATCAAGCTGCACATTGATTGAGGTAATTATCAAGAAAAAATTTCAGCATCTATACAAAATGGTTGCTACCTTGCACTGTAAGCACATCATCATTAAATTGTAAAATAGCCCAGGTTTGAAGAGACCTTCAAACACCACCTGGCCTCCCATGAGAAAGGGAGCCCAGACGAGATAATTTATCTAGCACCCTGTCCAATCATATCTTGAAAGCCTCCAGTAACAGAGACTCCATCAAGTCCCTGAGGAAATTTTCCTAGTGATGGAGTGTTCTCCCTGTTAAAAAAACAACAAAATTCCTTCTTGTATCAAGTGAAGCCTGTCCTAGTTCGATTTGTAGCCATTGTCCCTTGTCTTCTCTGCATGGCTCCTTGTGAAGAGAAAGGCTCCATCCTCTTTGTACTCAGCCTTTAAGCAAGATTATGTTACTCAATATTCAATGTTTCCTCTGGTTCTGTTTTTGTATAAAAATTGGAACGAAGTTTTCACTGTCTTATCAATGGACTAATGAGCAACGATGAGCCCTCAAGGTCCCTCATCACCAGTGCACCCACCTTCACTTCCCATGTTTCAACATGCAGCCATTTTAGAATTAGAAGCAGGCTGAATCAGGCTGATTAGCTAAAGAATTTACAAAATAGTGAATGAAACTGTGAATTACTCCCAGAGACCTCACAGACCATCACTTGAAACCTTTATAGTTTATGAAACCTATTACCAAAGGAGCCTTAACCCTTATCCTCAGAAAGCTTTGCTGCACCAATACATCTGGTCACAAAAGTACTTGTGAATACTTGACTGCTATGAAACCATTTAAGCCAAATAACTACTTAATTCTGAGCTGCTTTTTCATGCTGTCACTATTGACTTTAGTTAGTAGTGCCTTTCCAAAAAGAACTGCATATTCCATTCCTTTAAGTTCCAAGCTTTCTTTACCGGGCTTTAGAAGTGCATTTAACAACTTCAACCAGGAATTTTCCCTGAGTAGTCGCATGGACATAAGTGTGTGACACCTGTGGGTTCCTTCATTCAGCAAGTGTTGCACAGAGATCTCCAAGACTAAACAAACACTGTTTATATGGGGCAAGAATCAATCTAAGTGGTCACCATTTACTGGTGAGCACAGTGTTAACGCGGAACAAACAACTGCTTGTGCCCACTTAGCACAAAGGGATCCCAATTCACGGTTAAGCACAAATGGAACTCTAAAACAACAACAAAAATCAGCCTTGAAATTGCAGTTTCACCACTTTGTTGAAGGTTGTCTGCTGCTGCACACGCCTTTGTACATGAAAGCATGTTCGTTCAACTTGCTGCAGTTTTAAAAACGTTTCAAAAGTTTCATTAAATTAAATCTTTAAAGCTTTAAATTACTCTGTTCTCATAATACCACAAAAACTTCCACCTAGAACATGAATGCCAAGTTTACTTCCACACCACAAGTAACCGATCTGAACCACAAAAATTAGCACAAAGATTTCTGCAAAATAACTTCGCTATTGCAGTATATTTAATACCATTAAAACAATGCTCAGTGCACTAAAACATTTGCTGTTGTACCAATTAGCGCTCTTCTTCCTAGCCTTTTTCCCAAACTCGACTCCTAAATTTGGGAATTTCTTTGTAATATTTACCTTTACGTATGGCAACACTTACCATAGAATATGCAATTATGTGTTTTGTTACCCATCAAACCAACCATGGAGCAGTCAGACCACTCAGGGGAGTGAGCACTGGATAAGCCCCCACTCTTCTCCTTGATAACAACTTACAGAGACTAAATCACCACAAACTTTAGTACAGACAAGGACAAACTGGCCAACTGACCGCTGTGAACAGTTTTTATCAAAACTTTCCTAGTGAAAGCAAGCACAGAAACAAATATAACCTCGGTCCCTAGAGGTGTTGAAGGAAAGACAGGACGTGGCAGTCAGTACCATGGTTTAGCTGACACGGTGGTGTTCGGTCATAGGTTGGACTCGATGATCTCAGAAGTGTTTTCCAACCTAATAGATCCTGTAATTTTTTGAATGTCTTTCTCTTCCAAAAAGTCACACCCCTGCCCCCCGGAGGCCCCGCACCCGCGGAGTGCGGCGAGGCCGCTATCCCTCCCGGCCCTGCCCCGGCCGCAGCAGCTCCCATGGCCGCCCGCCGCCGGCTGCCAGGACCCGGAACGGCGCTCCCGGGGCCTTTTGGTGCCAGGGCAGCTCCTGCTCGCCCCGATCCCCGCCCCGCCGGCCTCGACCACGCGGGACTCGCCGCCCTCGCCCAGGCCC
>VZRJ01006418.1:132593-169857 GCA_013397565.1 Ptilonorhynchus violaceus
GGCGGGGCACGGGCGGGATTCGCTGTCCCGGCTGCGAGCGGGGACGGCCGAGCCGGTGGTGATGCATTTATCTGGCCAGGATAAACAGTGGGTGATGGGAATGCGAGGTTCCTACATCTTCTTGATGTGGATGACTGCTCGCACCACCTCTGAAATGCCCAGCTCACCTAGAATCACAGATTCAATTAGGTTGGGAAAGAGCTCTGAGGTCATCGAGTTCCACCCATGACCGAACACCATCACGTCAACTAGACCATGACATTTTGTCCACGGTTTCCTTACACACTTCCAGGCACCGTGACTCCACCATCTCCCTGGGCAGCCCATTCCAGTCACGCTTTCTGTGAAGCTCTTCCTAATGACCAACTTCCCTTAAGCACAGCTTAAGACTATTTCCTCTTGTCCTATCACTGGTTGCTTTGGAGAAGAGAGCAACCCACACCTGGCTGCACCCTCCTTTCAGGTGGTTGTAGAGAGTGGTAAGGTCCCTCTGAGCCTCCTTTCCTCCAGGCTAAACACCCCCAGCTCTCTCAGCTGCTCCTCATCAGACTTTTACTCCAGAACCCTCACCAGCTTCATTGCCTTTCTGGGGACCTGCTCCGGGTGCTTCAGCACCTCAATGTCCTTCCTGAATTGGGGGTTCCAGAACTGGACACATTGGGCTGTATTGAGACTTCATGAGGACACGGGTCCAGCTTGAACCCCCAAGTTCAGCTGCCTGTTGGGTGAGAAAAAAACCCGTGAGTGAATGGATTAAATACACCGTGAAAGGGATGGGTCAGAGTGTGTCAGACAGATCTGTGGTCCCTCATCTTTCAAGGCTTCAGCATGCAAGGAAGTTAACACGTGTATGAATCGAACTAAACAAGTTCAGACCATGTGGTTCTTGCTTCCCCGCTCAAGCCTCACCCGAGTTCAGGCTTTACAGGTGCAGTGTTACAACATGCTCAGTTTAGTTCACTGCAGGCTTTTCCTGCTGGCGCTCCAAGCACTTCCCTCCTGCCTCCTTGCTCCCCTCTCGTTTTCAAAGGACCCAGTGATCCTGTGGCTGCCGAGTAATATCAGTTTGGATCCCTGATCCCGCAGAAAAGCGATTACCAAAAAGTTTTCCATTTGAACTTCCTTCCCACCTTCTCCAAGCTTTAATACGGGAATCAGGATTTGTGGCGTTCTGCACATGCCAGGTTAAAAGCAATATAAAATTATGCCATGATATAAAACAAACTTCTGGGTTATACTACTTGTGAAGCAACCAAATCTGATCTAAAACAGTGTAATGGAGCCTGCTATAACAAGACTAGTTCGAGTAAACGGCAAAAAATCTCCCAGGTGGACAAGTCCTCGTGGAAATAATTAACAATGTTAGTATTTAAATTATCAGCGTTATCTGATTAAACCCTCGCTATGAGAATAGGGAAGTTCTCATGTCACTTTGTTCTGTGGTCCCTGCAGACTTGTCTCTACATTGCATTTGATCTCATTTTTCAGGTTTTCTTCACAACCGTACAGCTAGAGGTTTATTCTTTAGGTATTCCTACAAACTTACAGCCGAATTCCGTCTTTAATTTAGGAAATAAACCGTCGGTAGGTGATGCTTGCTGATAATTTAATATGTAGTCCATCAGTCCAGCTGTGATTGCCTGATGAAGGGGTGATAAGTGAATGCTACGACTATCAGTGGTAAAAACCCACAACGATTTCAGTGGGACCAGGGTTTCAGCAATTGCTCCTTGGTATCGATCTTCCTTTCCTGTAGCTGCTTTGCAATACAAAAGGGTTTCCTGGCAAGTGAGGGAGTTTCCTAGACCCTTTAAAGGCTGGATGGAGGAGAAGTAGCTCCCTCGTCAAAGGTCTCTGTATCCCTTCTGATTGAGACTGGAAAATTGTTAAACACAAGCTGTATTCACAATGGACAGCTTTGTGGAATTCAGAGATGTAGAAGAGTGTATTTTATGGATATTTCATGCTCTATATTTTTGCTCATTTTAATAGCTAATTTCATTGCAATGACTGACAGTCCAAACAGAAACCAATTTACTATTTGCTTAACAGACCAATCCAATGTTAAAGAGGAATAACAGGATGCTTAACTATTGTTTTGTTAATACACAAACACTTCAGCCACGTTGCACAGCTCTGGTACAAAAAAAGTGGGCCTTCCCAAATGTCTGAACTTCAGCAGGTGTGAAACAGGGACCTAAACAACAATGACAGAGGCAGGTATGGTGACTCTACTCACCTTCACTCAGAACTTTCTATGACTTTTCAAATTCCAGGAACTATAGTTGCTCTGGATTCTGTATAAAAAACTCCAACTTCTTCTCTGTACCACCTACCCTGTGCTCATGTGCAAGTGTGCTCATGTCTTTTCTGTAAGTTAACATACAGCTTCTGGAATCCATGAATTAAAATTACTTTATGTGAACGAATCATCATCAGTTTAATAAATACTTTTGGAAGTTCTGAATAAATAATGTATTTGCCTGTGAATTTTTCAAAGCAAATCCTGATGCAGTTGGGAATGCAACAGATTGTCCTGCAAGGTGTTTAAGTGAGTAACGGAGAGAGAACTCAAGATCCAGTAACCCTGATTCTGCACTCTCTGCATTACTGGGGCAGGTTGCTTTGCATCTCCTGCCTCAGATTTCCCTCTCTAAGCTGGGGAGAATAATGCTAAACTTCTTCTTTGAAACATTACAGTAAAAATTGTTGTGTCCTAACTTCTCTGCCTTAAGCTATTTCCACAGCAATAGTCATTATCAGTTTTATTTACACTGGGTTTGGATATTAACCTTTTTTTTTTCAAAATAATTTGTAACTTATTTTTGGAACATGCACAATCTCTTTTAAAATATTTTTTATATTTAAATCATTATTTATTTTTGCACATTCAAATGCTTAAAAATCAGTCAGAAATCCAGTACAGCAACCTTCCAAGCTTAATTCCATGAAACACTTCAAATTAATACAAGGGTGTTTAGAACAGTGTTATCAAAAACAAATAGTTCCCTATTCCCTAGACAAAATATGCTTCTGACTTACTTTTTAACCACTGTTATTTCTTTGTGGGCTTGCTTTCTAGTCTGGCAAAACCAGACTGAGTTTTCACAGCATGGCAGGTTGGCCCAGATGTGTGGTCCAGTCATGGGTTTGGCTCACAATCTCCTTGTGTTGAACCTCTCAAAGTGACACCTCCCCTTGAGACACCATCTTTCATTCAAAGTTAAACCTGTCTTTGAGTTAATTCCTGCTTGAGCTAATTCCTCCAAATCAGACACTAAACAGTTCTTGGGTTATTTGAGCAGCATCCTGTGATGCAGCAAATATTCTGTCACACCTGATGGGAAATTCTGGATTCAAAGTGAACAAATGAGGGGTGCACAAGCAAATTCACTCACTTGTAGGTGTCACTGGGCCTGATCTATGACCTGTTGGCAGTGGCAGCAATTGTAGGAGGCAGCAGTACCTCTTAAAAGAGAGACACAGGTGAAAGATACTTTCTCTTTGAGCCAATTCCCTGTAAGGGCAGGGACATATTAGGAAGTGGGAAAGACTTAAAAACTAATATGTGTCTTACTTAAGGAAAGAGAACAGTATGAGGACTTTTAAAAAGTATATGAAAAACACTGGTGTGATAAACTTTGAACAGAAAACATTCTGAGTGTTTTACAGCCCCATGACTAACTGTGGTTTCAGAGCTGTGGGCAGTGTTCATGTGTAACAAATTTTGATATCACTGTAATTTTTCTTTCTGTTTCCTTCTGCATTCTTGTTGCATATTTATCCCCTTGTTGCAGCTTATCTGCCTTGTAGTTTGCAATCCACTTGATGCATCTTATTTCAACTGTAATTTCTTCGGAGCAATGTGACCCTGGGACCCCTTAAGCAGCTGTGAGAGTGGAGAACAGGAGAGCTTGTGAGCTGGGAAATGGGCTGAACAAGCAATGTGTCAAGTTTGTTATTGATGTGTCACGTGTGGAGTCCCTAGAAAGCTGGTCAACCACCAAAGATCAAAATCTCAACAGAACACTTATCTTGTTGTAGTGTAAAATATATACATTTTTACCAGCTCCAACTGGCTGCAGGGAGGTTTGGGCTGTATTTTGGGCTCCAAACTGAGAGCAGCACTCAGAAGCCTGGGTAGTACTCTGGACTCCAGTGTTTGCAACATATTTTAAGGATCTAGTGAAAAGAAATCAAGAAACACCAAGGAAATCCAAGTGTTAAATATATTACAGTGGTTTATTTCTACTCTTATTCTACTTTTTTCAGTCTGGATGCTGGAAATCTTACTGACTAAGCTTTGCTTTGTTTCATCAGGAAGCCCATCTGGTGTCAGGGACAGCAGGTGAATCAGGGTGAGGCTGACAAATGTAAGGCAGTCCTTCATTTCAAGAATGACTCAATATGGATAATGTCCAAGATCCCCCATTCTTAGGTAAAGGGAGTGGTACCCCATGATAAACATATCAGAATAAATAAAGGTTAGGATTCCCAATCTAGGTTTCCCAAGATTTCCTGACAAGGAGCCAATGTACAGCACTGTTGGCCTTGCCCAAATGCTAAGCTTTGGGAAGAGCTTACTTTCTCTGGACACAGGCCAGGCTGTAAAAGAGCAGGACACGTGATGGCTCTAGGCAGACCTCAGAGCATCACAAGGAACTCCTGCAGCTCAGATTCTTGTGACCCATACCTGTGAGCAAAGCCCAGTGCTCTGTGGAGCCCCCCTGAACATAGAGATATTGTGCACAGGTACCAAATGTCAGCTATCATCTACGAACTTCCAGATCAGAGCTCATGTTCCTAAGAACTCCTCATGCCAGAAGGCTATAATCCTGTTAAAAGCCTCTGGGAACTACTGCAATGCAAATAATAGTAGCAATAATTAGCTCTGCTTTAATTGATACTGTGTATTCCTCAAATGTCGGTGAAAATTTGCTTTGCTAAGCCAACAACTTCTCCCCTGGAACTCTGCTGTCTTTACCAGAATTACACGAGGGGTGAGTTTGGATCATTGTAGGTTCCTGGCATAAATTATCAGCTGTTGATTCCTTGCCCTTTAAAACTTGGCAAGCATACAAGAAGAGTTTGCCAGACATGCGAGAACTAGGTCTATGCATTTATGGGGAAATCCTTTGGGACTATGCACAGAAAGGAGTACAATTTGCTAGAAGTAGCCAGCTGTGAAATCCAGGAACTCCTGCACACAGCTCGAGCAACTCAGAGCATATTTAGCCTGGCATCAATACCAGCAGTTCCTGGAAGCAGTTTTTGTGCCCTCAGCTTTATGAAAGTAGAATGTGATAGCAACAAACCCTGTAAATGTAGTGGAGATGCTAAATTTACAGAATAGTCCTAATAAGGGTGATTTTGGTTGGCATAATCTAGAGCCAGTTTATGGTTACTCCTGTTTATCCCAGTGGCTGAAAGTTGTCTCTGCTTAATATTGAGAGTGTAGGTCTGAGCACATCACTGGCATAAGTCAGTAAAGATAACACACTTCAAAACACTCAGCATCTTCAGTGTGAATGATGTCTTCAGGTGGACCTTTTCTCTTACTGAGCACCCAAGAGTTTTGATGCCCCATCCTTCACGGACAGACATCTGCCTTGTAGCACTGGTACAGCTCCAAGTCCAGACACTCCTCGGGGATTCTGTCTGAGGGGAGGATAAATGTTCTCTCCCTCTGGTTATCTAAAGGTCAGATGCCTCATCTAAGGTCATTGTGTAACCTCCTTCGTTCAGTTACATTAGATAGGCTGAGTGGCAGCTTGTGGCTGTGGGAGACCTATCTTGGTCAAAGCAAAGGGAAATAAATCCCAGCCACAAAATCTCTATTTTTGTAGTACTGAGCAAGATTAGTGCTGGTAGCAGATCTTGAGTCTAAAATTTTCCATGTTTACCAGGAAAAGACTCCCGGCTTGTAGAGCTCCAGTGCATATCACAGGATCAAGCCATTTCTGTGTTTGCTGGGCCTAATGGGTAATGAGTTTACATGATAATGGGATCCTTCGGAGACTCAGAGATAGGATGCATCTGACTTTATGGGTTTTCCATATGTACAAAAATGTTGTTGCCGAACTGACTCAGGAACAGATCACTCTAGCACATTACCAATAAGCCAATTAGTGAAATGAAGCATTGCAAGTGTTAGGCTGCTTTATGCAAATATGTTTGTGTGGAAAAGAGAATCATTTGAACTGGGTTTGCATTCAAGAAGACCTTGCCAGTATGATACATGGTGATAGTTGCTATAGCTGTTATTGATCAGTTTCTCTTTTCATCCTGATATGTATGGATGTAAATGCAATGAGTGATGTGAACCTTAATGAACACAAGGATGATCAGGATTTAGACCTTATCATTGTTTTTTTCAAAAGCCATGTTTGTTCCGCAGGTTTCACAATGCCTTCGAACATTAACTTCAGTTTTACTATTTTTCCATTACAGTGATTGGCAGAATCAGTATTTTATTTGGGCCAAAATCCAAAAATTTTTCACATTCAGCTAAACTCCTTACCAGGAAGAATGATAGAATTAGGGCTTACATATCAAATCTGTTTCATTTGGGGACCTTAGTTTATCTACTTGATCCAACAGATTTATTTATCACATCCTGTCCACGTTAAGCTGGGTACCTTTTTGTAATGAATTCCTGGGAGCCCAGGAGCCAGGAATGGAACATGACCCATTACAGTGGGCTGAGGTACAGGGAAGCGATAGAGATGCATTATCCAATGCACAGTTTGAAGTGCTATCTTGTATAACAAATTATTGACTTCATTGTACATAGTACTAGGATTTAATTAAGCGATAAGGCCCATCATAGTGGCCCTTTATCTAGCAGATAAGGATTTACCAAGCTTACCCAAGAGGTCTTTATCTGACAGATAAGGAAAAGGTACGTAAGGTGCCTTCTCCTGCTTTTAAATCTTTAATTGAAAAGACCTTATTTTCTAAGTTCTAGGTTGTTGTCTTTTCTTCATGACTTAGTATTAAAGATTCAGATGGATTTTTGTAAGGGAGGTTGTAGCAGGGAAGAATGTTACCAGTGGCCTTCACTGGGTGAAATTATTAGGATTTATGTAGTTTTTATTCACAATGCACCAGCTCTCAGCTGAAGTGGTAATTTAGCCCCTGATTTGCAGGAGATTTTCCAATGACTTCATGATGCCATGGCCATAAACGAGATTCATTCATTGCTGATTTCAGAGGGTTATGATTGTGATTATGTTGCAAAGTTTAGAAAAAATTGTAATTGCACAGTAGACAAAAATGAGGGATGCAAATAATTTCAACACAGTTCTTTTAATGACTGTGTTGTCAGCTAAGCTAAATGATGCCTGATTCTCTAGTCCTTTACCTCTCTGATGTAAAGACATATAAGCAGAAAACATATAAAGAAATTAAGGCTGACACCAAGAACTGACATTTAGAATAAGATGAACACACTGGAAGACACAAAATAACACTACTGCTAATGCTCAGTGGAGAAAAACACAGAGGAAATTCCAGAGAAAGGAGAGAAAAGCATATGTTTTTTATGAGAAAGGCACACATAAGGCCCACTGCATGGTTGAAAACAGGACAGGATCTTTGGATTTAGCTGATTTAATCCCTAATGTTACAGACACTTTCTTAATAGAATCGTTTCATAAAGGCTCAAGCTTTTTTTAGAAATAGCTGGGCTGTGGCCTCCCCCTCCCTTAGAAGAAGGCTGTTGTGCAACATCCGTACACTAATAATTACCTGGCATCTTCCAGTTTACGGTATGACTGTATCCCTGGCCAGCCCATACTTGTTTTTTCTGATGTGCTGATACTATCTTTCAGTGTAAGTGACATCTCTTCCTTCCCAGTGTTTTTCCTTCCATCCCCATGTAAGCCCAGGCATCAGTCAGCTCAGTATGTGAACTGAGCCCCCCTTGGACCATTCTGTCCCTGTAGGTCCAGAAGTGACAACCATCAATTGACTCTGTGCCCCCTTTGGGACCAGGGGTGTATCAGACTCGCTGTTCATTCCACCTCAAGTTGCTTTGTGTGTGCTCTGTGAAATTCTCCTGAATTTCCAGGCATCCAAGAACCTAAGCTGCCACAAACTGGAAATCCAGTAGGTTACTGCCCAAAGCAGTTGTCTACCACATAAATTGATAGCGTTGGCAGCTCTGCTTGTGAAAGACCCCCTGTTCCCCAGATTGTTAATCATCCTGCTCTGCACCTGTTCCAGCTTGAATTCTTCATGCTTGAACAAGGGCAGTAAAGCAGAGTCTGAAGGGATCAGATTGTATTAGAAGAGCTTGGAGCAATTCAAGCCAGGATCGAGTAGCAATTATAATGAGAGATACCCTCCAGGTTACACGAGAGGCAAATTGCCTCAGCGGTGAGCAGAAGTTTGTACTGCTGCTTTGAGCCTGTTTGTTCAGGAACCACGGGATTTCATTTCCACTGTTGACAACACGACACCTTTTATGGGCAATTGATTCACTTTCTTAAAAACTATCTGGCACGGAAGCAATAAGTGAGTGGGAAGGTGTGAATTAAAGTACATACACAGCTAAAGACGATTACTCAGATATTTGCTTAGACCTGAGATTCCAGCTGTGAAGCTGGGATTGTTGTCTCTTGCTCCAACTACCCTCCAGTAATTGCCTCATGAGCAATTCTGCTGTGTCTTTTTACTTATTTATTTGCAACTTTGAAAACTGATTGAGCTTTCTGCCTCTGAGAAAGCTATAAGCAGGGTCCCTTCACTTTAATATACCCCGTATGGAGTTCACTCACATTGGTGTAACCTCTCATGCCTGCAAGTCTTTGAAACAGATCTCTGCTGCCTCATACTCCAGAGAAGCCTATGGAGCTGCACCCACTGGCTTCAGCAGAATAACTTTCCTACCACATATTTCATGTTTATTTCACTCAGAAAAAGATTTTGTCTGAGTGTTGCTTGCAGACATTTCTGCTGTCCTCTTCTTCCCTGACGACCAAGGAACAGATTCAACACCCCTTCGCTTACATGTATTTCAACATGAAATTATTTTGCTTTGTACATCTGAATGGTATCTTATAAAAAGGGATTTTTTGTCCTTCAAATCACATTCTGGCGGGAGCTGCCCCAATCAGCAATGTGTGCTTTCTCTCTGTAGTTGTTCCATTAAAGTAGTGTGAAAGCTACAACTGTGTGTCCACTGTCATTCTGTATTAGAAGTCAGGGGTAAGGTAATGATATGCAAGGTTGATCCTTCGGTAATACTTTCCTTGGAAGTACAATTCTGCCGTTTCTGCTGTCAGCCTGTATTTAGAGTGCAGAGAGTGCTGCATGACTTGAAAGCAGCGGTAGGCAATTCCCAGTTTAAGCCTTAGATATTTACATATTTATGCTCAATTCAGCGGAGTAAATATACTGTGAATAAATCCTATTATGTTTGAAACTGTACTTACAGTATAATAAAACCACAGTACTGTAGTGCAATCTCAGGTTTTCTTTTGGTGTCAATATGGGCATAAATTTATTAAATTCTATATTGTTAACGTTATAGTCAGCTTCCAACAGCTGTTAGAATACCTTGTATAATGGGAGAAAGTAATGAAGAAAAAGTCGTTTATTCTTTAAACAAGAATTGCAGAAAAAATATTGCCTGCAGGTAAAACAGTTCTGATGGACATGGCCAGTCCATCAGGGGTGACTCTACAGCTGTTACCTTTGTTATTACTGTTTTTTAAGTTGTGTGCATCCGAATGTGCCATCCAATGCAAGGGATTTTTTCAAAGGACATTGCCAGGTATTGCAGATAGAATGCCATGATGTTTCACATGTCACAGCCATATGCTGGTGCTGAGTTCTGGGGAAGACGTCATTTGATACCTGCCAAAATTTCTCAGAGTTTCTGTTCTGGAAAAGGTGGCTGGCTGATGCTTGGGTTTGCGTGATCCCTGCAGCAGTTATTCCAGCATTATGCTGAGATGAGGGATCCCTGTGAGAAGAGAGGCAGTCCTTTCTTGTTACAAAAGCCTCAGCCAGAACATCTGCTATCTGTTCTGAGTCTTGCTACCAGCCTTTTCCGTGACCATCCTCAAGACACAACACCTTCCTCTGCTTCCATTTCCTTCCCATCCTCCATGTGTATATTGTGTACTCTTCATGATGTTATTATCCAAAAGAATTTTAAATGTTTTCATGATTCCAAAGCACTGATTTTTGTGTGTGTGCGCGCAAATCTTTAGCACCAACACATCATCCAGAAGATTCCTGAAGAAACCAACAAGCTACTCACTGTAGGAAGCTCTGTAGTAGGCTCCACATGGCTCCAGATACCTCTTTGCTTTTACAGCTTGACCCTAAATTCGCTAAAGTAGAAGAGTTTTGCGTTACCTCAGCACAGACAAGCCCCTAATGTTTGCAAAGAGCATTTTGGTGAAGCCAAAGATCAAGCCTTACTCCATCTTCTAGATGGTGTATGAAGACTACCCATCTTAGGAATACTCATAGGATTTTCCATAGAAAAGTTAAAAGTTGAAGGAGTTGTGGAGTTAGGAGAGTTGAAAAATAAAAAAGGTAAGAAACTCTAAAAGCTGTAAAAAGAAGAAGACGGGTCTCCAGCTAAGCACATAAGAACTCAAACCATAGGTAGTCATGTCAGGTTGTTGATGATAATTCAGGCTTTGCTGGACACAGGAATTTGGGCTAAATCCAGTAATGTCTACTTCACAGAGAAAAGATAAGAATATCAATTAAACCATTTGAAATTTGCCATTGAGACTGAAATGTGCTTCTTTGAGGGAAGAATGAAAAAAACTCACCTGCAAAAGGCATTCAATGCTCTTTTTTCAGACAAAGTATTATCTCTGAAATTTCAAGGTGGAATGCTTTTCAAGAAAGACCAGTTTTAATAGGGGTTGCAGAAAGAGGCTTGTGCCAATGCAGTCTGCAGCCTTGGACATACCAAGGACTGTGCATTGAGTGTGTGAGGGTTAGAAGAGTTGCTGTGACCTGTTCTTACCTCAGAACACTTTCATGCAATGCTGAAGTGGCTGTGCCTACTTTAGGATATAAAACATGCCACTTGCTCTTTCTGTGGAGCTGGCATGCTGTGACAGTGGCCGTTTCACTTCTCACAGTTGCCCCTCTGTTCCTTTATGATCCTCATTACTCTGTTTTCAATATATTGGTTTTCTTGCTTTGTATGTTTACTTTGTGAGTTCTTTGAGGTAGAGACACTCACAAAAGCTAGCAGAAGGCAGTTCCTAATCTCAATACGAGAATGAAACACAAAGACCTTAAAAGAACATCACTTTGGTCCGAGCTTGAAGAAGATTAGGAATCAGTATGCAGTTCCACTTTGAGCAGGTACTGACAAAATTAGCTCAAGAAACAGAAGGAATATCTTGTGCACTGCCTTATATTGAAGTCTGGATCAAATTTGCTTATATTTCTTTGCAGTTTTGGTTTAGGGAAAATACAGATTACCTTCTGTTAGGCATCAGTACTGTTATTGTGACACATTCACAGACCATTTATTCAGTCAGCACAATCTCACATCACACCATTTACCATAAGGATCATTATTTAAAAAGCAAATGAGTCCTCAGATTAAGAGAATGGCTACACCTGTATCAGTAAAGAGAAGACATCAGAGATTCCCCTCTGGTCCTGGGGATGAATCATCCAGATCTCTGAACTTTTGTTACCCTCAGAACAGGGTGGCCAGACTCTCCTCACCAGTCAGCACTATCATTACTGTTTTAAAATTAAGAATAAAATGCTACAGGAGAATTAAGGGTCTATAGAGATATATGAGGCACCTCAGCAATTGCCAGAAGCCTAATGTCACAGGAATCAAAGTGAGCTCATTTTCAAGACTCCTCGGGTCTATGACCACAGATACTCTCAGGGTTACGGTGCAGAGCAGTATAAAGATACCGACATGGGCTCATTTGGACCTGGCTCAGGACCCAGGAATAAACCAGCGACATGAAGCTCCAGATACACCAATTCATCACAGTCACGCTGCTTCCCAGGCACAGCAGTGTAGACCTCCACAAGGATGTTGTCCAAGATCACACAAGAAGTTTGATGTTACAGCAAAACTGAATTCCTCTCCCCTAATTCTCAGCCTCATACAGGACTGTTGGGTCATTGTTCCTCTCTTAGGAGGTTGGATTTCATTTCTGTGGCGAATCAAACACAAATCTCCAGAAGACTGTGGTTCCACAGAACACAGACTGCTGGCAGTTGTTCCCAGACTCGAAGGCCCATAAAACAAATTATGGGGTTATTTACTGAGGGAACAGAAAGATACTTTTGAATCGTAACAAATATATTTCTAAATTGAGTCTATTAAGATTGTAATGGGTAGGATTTTTGACATCGTTTTCAGAAAATAGAGCCCTGAGAAATTTGAAAGCATGAAGACCTTGGGTTGTTTTCATTTTAGAAATCACGAGAAATGGTATGTGGAGAAAACTTTTGTACAAAACACAGTAACTTGACAGATCTTCTGCTGAGGATAGAGCGCACCAGAGCAGACCAATATGTCTTAATTAATAACCCTGTCTACTCAGTACAACTGCAGTAATACTAATCATTTCCCAAGTAGTCTTGGCTGAAAACAAAGGCTTTTTAGACTTCTGTTTGATTTGTTTTTTTCAGAACTGTAGTGTTTTGAAGATAAATAAAAACTGCTAATGAATATGTATATGTTTCCTGATGCAGAATATTCTAGGACAGTTCTGTAGTTTGCAATGAACATGTTCCTTTGAAGTTTTTACTGATCTAAAAATGCAGTCATTATGTTTGGGTCGCACATAAGTTTACTGATTTACTTAGACAAAGAAACTAAGCTTAGAGAAAATATTTCAAGACAGGAACACTTTTCAACCTCAAACCACAAAATGCCATGAAAATTCTTCTCAGTAGCTCCAAGACAATTGGAAACTCTTTTGACAATATGGAACAAACTTGAGTTTTACCTCTTAGAAAAAAACCAACAAACTCCATTTTCTCATGGCTTAAAACAAGAAAAGTGAATGAATTGAGAGGCACTGGAGGAGTAGAGATGTCCATATAAACGACATATGGATACTATACTGTGAAGCATCTGCTGTACAGACTGATGACATCATGTCCTGCTGTCCAGGGAGAAAATTGGCAGCTGGGTCTCAGGAGCCAGGTGTTCCTGCTCCACACCCCTGGGCAATCCCAGGGACAAGAGCTGGCTGTTTGGCTGTTTGCTTGTTGACTGTTCCATGTGGTCTGATTTCAGAATCACAGCTGTGGGAATATCCTTTTGTTTGGCTCTGATGGGAAATGAAGGTGGGTGAGATGAAGTCTTCAGTTTTACTTCCAAAGCAGGGAGAAAAAAATGAAATTTCCATTTCCTTTTTGTATTTTCAACATTCCAGTGTCAATCAAAAGACTTAAGTGAGAGCATTGTCCTGTTGCATAAGGTACTGCAGAAGCTCCAGGCAGCCCAGCCACAACCTGCTGCATTTATTTTGGAAGCAGCATTCACCTCTGCCATGGGATGAGGGGACTATGCTTACTATGAGAGCATTTATAAAGTTTATGAGAATTATAAGAGAGTTGAGCAAAATTGAGATTAGCTCAGTTGGTTAGAGCATGGTTCTAATAATGCCAAGGTCGCAGGTTCATTCCCCATATGGGCCATTCACTTAAGCGTGGGACTCGATGATCCTTCTGGGTTCCTTCCAACTCAGACTGTTCTATGATCCTGTGACTGCAGCCACCAATGCTGAAGTCATCACAAGCTGCCACCCAAACCTCCTCATAGCCCCAAAATCCTTGTGCTAGGTCTCTCTGGAGAAGACTCTGCTCTGTGCATGTGTGTGTGTGTGTGTGTGTGCGTGCGCAAAATACTCCTGTGACACAACCAACTGGGAATTAGTGAAATCCTGTTTTCACTGATGACTTAAAGCAGGATTCAGCTTACCTGAGGGGGAGGGGACTGATCCTGCAAACAGCTATGCTCAGGTCCTCTAAGATAATTAGCATTACAATCAGCTTTACTGCATCATCCAGAAGTCCTGTAATGAGAAAGTCTCCAATGAGGTCATTTCATGCCAGGTGTTCCACCATGGGAACTGCAATTCCAGCCTCACCGTGGTGCTACCTGTCTGGAACTCCATGGCAGCCAAGGCAGGAGGCTCTGCTGCTGAGGCTCCCTGGTTCTCCTGGCTGCTGGTGTCACCTCTTGGGGTGATGGAAGTAGCAGAGGGCCCTTGGAGCAGACCTGTGACATACCAGCAAGTGCTGTGTCTCTTCAGCCTAGGTGCCAGATGGCAGATGCCAGTGGAAGGAAGGACACTTATTGATCAGCCTCAGGCTCTGAATGAGCCCAGCCTGAACTCAGGTTGGGCTGCCTGCTCTCAGATGGAGATGGTGGGTTTGGGGAAGGTTTCAAATCCAGCTGATTAAGCGGACAGGTGTCAGGCTGCAGTTGCAGAGCGAAGGCTGCTCTTTGAGGGGAGCTGCTGACCTTGTTAATCTGAGGGGAGCTGTGGCCAAGTGCTCTCCACAGGTAGAAATTTGCAGGGGGAACTGCAGCATCTTTCACTGGCTTGATGTTTTGGCTACGTCAGCTTTGGCAGCCACTTAAATAAAGGATTGATTTTCTTGTTTTTTTTCTTGACAAGCGTTTTGTGTTTAGTTGTTCAGAAGCCTGGGACTGATGGTGGCATTCCTCTCTTTCCATCAGGAGCTGTGCTGAAATGCAGGTTTGCTGCCTGCCATGGACCAATGCTGCCTGCTCTGGTACCAACGGTGCTGATTTTGCGTTGTACCTCCAAGAACCTGCTCACCTTTATACGTACACTGACAGTACAAATCAGCTCAAGAGCAAGTGTCAGTGGTCGCACCAGTACCAGCTCGTGGTGTATCCTTAAGTTTGCACAGCAGCTGTGGAGCTGTGTTAAGCATTATTATAAATTATAAAGATTATTCCAGAAAGTGCTTTTGTACCATGCCAGGCATCCTGCAAACAGAATAAGATGGCAGTACTATTTAGTGCCTAAATTTAGCAAAAGGGATCTGCAGCAAGCTAAGGGAGAGCTGTTATCAAACATTTTCAAGTCAGAAAGCCAGGCTTTGTTGGACTAAACATCCTGCCCACCAGTTTGGTCTTGTTCCAGCAGTTATTCCAAGAGCTGACGTACATGTGGAGTTTGTTATGGTTCTGACTGTAAGAAGGGATCTCTGAACCGCATTGGTCCAGTTCTGTGAATGCACATGGGCTGGATGTGTCTGGGCATGGAAGCTCTGACTGATGGAGATCAAGAAGAACATCAGTGCCAGGTTTTGTCTCGTGCCTCCCAGGAGGCTCAACACAAGACAAGGGAGGAAAACAGCTTCATGAAGTCTGTGCATCTCTGGGCTTCGGGACTGATCCAAGGGCTGGCACAGCTGCCAGCCTCACCCCAAGCGTTGCTATAGCTCATGGATGCTGCCCACAGTTGCTCACCAGCTGCTATGCAACCCAAAATAGGCTCAGCACAAAGCACTCCAGGAAGCTCCCTCTTCTTTTCCCTCCATGTCCCCTTCATCCGGCACTCTTCTGCAGAGAGGTTAAACCAAAATGAAGAGGTTACCTCATGAATGAATTGAATTAATTTAATTCATATTTAATAAATTTAAAAAAAATAGCCAAATTTCTCTTGCAGATTTGAAATGAAGCAGAATTTTGGTTTTGCTAATAATTTTTAGCATTTATTTTCACTTCTTAAGATAATTTTAATACTCATTTCATCTCTTTTTGACTTGTGGGAAATAAAATGATATGGTTTTATTTTCCTTTTTTTTCTCTGTTTTTCTCCTTGCCACTCTGTAACTACTTAATACTTTTCTGGTTATCACAAATAGTGCAAGGAATAATAATAATAATAACAACAACAACAATAACAATAACAACCGAAACTTAAAACTGTTACTAGATTGATGGCATTTCTTTTTTTTTTTTCCTTTTCTATTTTTCAGTGCTTCCAAACCTGGAAAACTTTGGAAAGCTAGGTCTTGATCCTACAACCATATAAGAAGTTGGGTACCAGGTCAGAACAAAAGTCCATCTGACACAGTATTTATGTCCAGGAAAGACCAGTAAGACGTATGTAGAGCCAAGACTGGAAAAGGAAGAAAGAACAATTATACGTACTCAAAATATTTTCCTTACATTTGTAACTGAGAAACTAAAAATTATACCTTTGTGAGTAAAACTGTTTCTCTCTTGTCATTGCTATCTTGCTTCTTGGTACGAGACCAAGGTTTAAAGACGGCATTAAATGCTTTGCTCCTGTTGCAAAATTTGGGTCATGAATGACTACAAGTGACCATTGAATTTGGTGGGGGGTTCCCTGGAATTTCAGTTCATGCACAGTGAAATCTTTATAGGCACTACTGGTTTCTAAATGCGTTGTGGCCATTCAGCACAAATTGTGCTGAAAGCAAAACCCAAGTGCTAAGTACAACCATGGTGTGGGATGAAAATACTTGTTAAATAGGCAATACTAGCCAAGGAGGTTGCTGGAATGCTTGGATGAGAAATGAATCTTATCAGAGCCAGTAGAAAACGGAGAGTATATATATAGAGAGAAAAATATGTTTAGAAATTTTCAGCTAAGCCTCTTAAAAATGTTGGAGAAGATCAAAAGCCATTTGTTTGCTTGTTATTTTTCTTTCCCTGTAGTGCTGTATTTCTTCCTGGATAAAGTAATGTCTTTCTAAAAGGTTTTAACAGTTGTACCCTTTATGCAGCATTGCTGTCTATCACCGTTTAGCTTAAACATCCCATCCCAACATCACCAGTGTTTCACTGTGGAGAAAGTTGTCCCTGCTCACCTCACAGCAGTGTCTCATGAGCTTTGTTATCCTCTCTGAAAATCTCCTGAAATGAGAAACCAGTACCATTCCACTGATCCACTCAAACAGCCTCCCCAGGGGCTGATGGGTGTGCTGAGAGGACAACAAGGTCCTGTGGCCTCCCAGCCTTGATCGTGTTATTTTATGATCATGGAGATGCCCTGCTCGTGGATCAGGCTTCTCACTCCCCTTTGTCTCTTCAACTTCCCACAGTTTTTCTCTCTCATTGAACAAGATGTCCTGCATCGCACAAAAGACGTGGGTTTAGTGATGTCTTTGAGGTGTGCAAATTATAAGCAGGATTTGCTCCTTGCTTCATTCCCTGCCATGAAGACAAGCACAGGATGACTCTTGAGGGTTACCATACCAGGCCTGTTGCTAATGCATTTTCCACAGTTTTAAACTTCCTTCTGAGATAGGAGATGAGCTGGAGAGCCTGGAGATTTACTTCTCCTCATCCCTCAGTTGTGTTGCTTGTGTTTTGCCATCCTCACCAAAACTTCCATAGATTTGCCACGAACCAAAGGTTTTGCTGTTGACCCTGTGAAACCATGTGATGCTTTCACTCCTTGCTTTGGAGCAGAACATCATGATTGTGATATTTTGGAGAAAGAGGCTGTCAAGGAGAAGATGGGGAGGAAGAGTGATCCAAGGGAGCTTTCCAAGGATGTCTGGTCAGCTTTAAGAGAGAACAAAGCTGCCTTAACACTTGGGTTCGTTGCTGACTTTTAGGCTTGGAAAAATGCCCATTTGGCTGCTGAGGCAGCAGCCTGAATTGTTGTGCAACTTGGCTGTGAAGGGAATGCAAAGGGATTTCTTCCCCTTCAGGTTCACGCATCGCTAACCATGCCAGGCGTGTTGCTCCGTACTGTACACCCTGAATGAATAAACTGTTCCTAATAAAGAACTGATGTTGCTAATATCTTCGTGTAATTTAAACCAAGGCTTTTTGAATTTAGCTCATTTGGGGAAGAAGAAAAACCACTGATGTTGCAAATGCTTATGCATCTGATTAACTTCACCGCTTAGCTTAATTTGCAGGATCAGGGCCTTAGCTATCAAGAGGCTACATGGCATTACAGCCCTTCTATACATCTTCATTAGAGTCTTTTTCTTACGAATTTGCTTTCATGCGTATTTTTACAACCTCAGTCATAAACTGGATTGTATCTGCCAGCAGCAGTGTTTAACTATGTCAGCTCCTCAGTGCCTGAGCTAATCCCTTGTCCTCCTTGACAGGAGTCGGGGGGAGAGCTGTTTCCTAAGGATCGATGCATAGAAGTTGTCATGTTGCTGGTCATTTGCCTAAAAAATTGAGGACATCATGAGTTTTTATTAGGGCCAGCCAAATTTCTGCCCATTTAGAGTTTTTTGTTTGGGTTTTGCTTTCAAATTTTTGTAAGAGCAGAATTGTTATTTTTCTCCAAATATACTCATTTTCAGGCCTGAAAGTGATGGGGTTTTTCTCCTGTTTTCTGTTGCTTCTGTTCTTCTCCTTTACACCCTGCCCTTCCTGCAGCTTTTATTCTTCCTTTTCTATTTTTTTTCTTTACTTCTATTCCATCTTCTTTTCCATTTCCAATATTTTTTTTGAGTGACATGATGGAAAAATAGTTCCTCACAGCTTCCTCCAGCTGCTGCAGCTGCTGCACCTCGTGTTTTCAGATTTTAGGTCTGGCAACCCTAGTGGGTGTCCATCTGGGGAATTATACAGGTGCAGAAAGGAGCAAGTGTTTATCTTCTCAAAGGTCTGTGTTGTTTCTGCCCTTCCTGATGTCTAAGGACATGCTCCCTTAACCAGCAGATCCCCCCAAGGTGCCATGACTCTTGGCTGCTCACTCCCCACAACACTGTGTGAAAAGCTTGACAGAGGTTGAGATGTGAATGCGGATATTAAAACACAAAGACTTCATTTGTTTAAAGGGTTATGCCTAATCCTTTCCCTCCTGGGGCCCTATTTTTTGGAGTCCAAATACTTGTTACAGGACTCAACTTTTCGAGGCAGATGTAGCACTGGCAGCTTCCCAGTTGTAAAGAGACATGGAGGAAAATTTCAGCTACGTGGGCCTCCACATAAATGTTGGTGAGCTTGGTCCATGGCTGAAGCATCCCCAAGCCAGGGGATCCTACCAGCTGTCTCCTTGCCATGCCATCAGAGATGCAGGTGCAATATTTGGGCACTCAAAGTGAATGTGTGCAGGCAGACCCTGCTGAGAGCTCATGGCAAGCAGAGCTCTTCCGGAAGTTGCTTTAAATACAGGAATTCACATGCCCCAAAGATGTATGTGCTTAACATATCTGTTTGTTTGAAAAGGGCTTTGTGAGTTGTTAGGGTTGTTTTATAGGCATGTGCAAACTTAAATTATAGTAGAAGTAAATTAATGGAGAAAATAGAGAAGAGATCTGAAAATTAAGTTATCCCTCCCATTAGTCACTGTATTCTATTGAAGTGATTTCATTTTTTTATTTGGTTACATCACTTGGTAAATTAAGCCCTAATTCTGCAGTGCGAGGTGGGAGGAAGGAGCTTTGAGTCCACACAGACTTCAAAGGTGAAATCTCTGAGGAGAGCATTTGCCCTCTTGCTGGATGAACTGGGCATCAGCCAAAAGTTGCATTTGGCTGTGAAAATCCAGAATGAGCAAGTGTTGGTCATTTGGTGCCTCCGTGGCACCTTAGGCTCTTCCCACATCCCTCAGGATTTCTGGGGCTCCTGCCTGATCCCCAGTGTGGTGCATCCAAAACAGGGACCACCTCACCTGCCTTTGCAGATGCACAGAGTCTGGTCAGAGTAGGCTCGAGGAGCAAGAGCCCATGAGGCTTTGCCAAGGTGAGAGGTTTGGTTGAGGTCTGTGTGACAAGGTCTGCATTCACTGAGACCAGCTTGGGTTTTGTAAGAAGTGATAGATGCAAACATCTGCTGGCACTCCAAAATGCTGCCTCTCAGGGCAGCACCCAGTCCAGGTCTGAGCTTGAAAGCGGTTTTGCAGAAGGGCTGAGCACCTCTGGCTGCTGGGAGCAGAGCTGGGGATGAAGGGGGAAGATATTTCTAACACTAGTGTAAAAAATTACATTTTTTTTATTCAGTTTTTAGAAGCACTTTCTGGCATGCCCTCCTCAGAAATATTTCCTCATCTGCAAGGAGCTGCTTTACTGCTCCTGCTGCTGGCTTGTGTCTTCCCAGAGGACAGCAGAGCTGCTTGCAGTGGGGAATGCCACTGGCTGCTGCCACGCTTGTGATGGGAGCAGTGCTGTGAGAGCAGGACAAGCATTTGCTTTCCATTGAAAATAAATACAATGCCAGTTTCTATTCTGCTTGGGAGAAATATCTGTTTCAAAGGGATCACAAGTGGAGAGTGATCTGAATATTCTGGCTTTGCAGTCCTCTTTCTGTAAAACTTTCCTTCCTAATTAAATCTCCTTTCTGTAAAACTTGCCCCAACCAACATCCCCTTTCCGTAAATCTTCCAATTTTCAATAAAACTTCCAGTAACAGTCTCCTGTCTTTAAAGTCTCCCTTTAAAACTTCCAGCCCACAGGCTCAGAAATGGACGCGGTCACAGTGGAAAATTGTCAGCGCAGTATTAAAAGTTGCAATAATCACCCCTGAAAAAAAGAAGCGTTATTGATGCTTAAGTCAATAGCCGCTCATGGATTGAGAGCTGAGGCATCTCCACAGAGGCAGCAACTGAGGCTTTGGGGTTTTTTCTGTGCCTGAGATTCATGGTGCTGTTGGCAGGTGGTGATTTGGGGCAAGCACCATCCATAGCAAGCCAACAGGAGGGTCAAATCTGGGGCTGCACGTGATGCATGGGGCCACACAACCTCCTCCTGGAGCTCTGCTGCTGGCATTGTTGCTCAGTGCCCCGCAAGCCAGAGGGGCTTTGGGGACCTGCCCTCGCTGGTGTAGGCTGGCTCTGTTCGTTCAGCTCGTCTGCACACCGTGAGCCAAGGTGCTCGGGAAGGCCCGTGCAGCACCCTTCTTCCCAGGTGTGCTCGTCGTGGTGGTGATTCCACCTGGCTCCAGCTAAGAAGGCTTTGGCATATATTGACAGTACTGCACACAGGGGGAAAAACTCCCCATCTGTGGTCACGGAGCGGAGAGACGAGTGGCTGCCTTTCTCAACAGATGGCACAACAAACTCCACGAAGCTGGCGTCCCCCTGAGACACGCAGCTTGACATCAGATAGTTCCAACAACATATTGAAGTAAGGCCTCCCTGATGATCGCCGTGGCTTCAGACGCAGCCGTACCTCCCTCCCCGAATCCCTTGACAAAGCCGTGGGTGACGGAGGCACAGCAGTTTTGAGGGGTCCCACCCTGCTGCCTCCGCCGGCAGCAGGATTTGGGGCGGGAGGCTGAGCAGTGACTGAGACGGCCCCCAGATGCCGGGGACTGCAGAAGCAGGGGAGCTCAGACGTTAGCACTTCTCCATAGGCAGGGAGTCCTTTCAAGCTGAATAAGCTCTTTGTTCTGAGGAATTCTAACTTTAAACATCTGCGGTAGGAGTTTCAGTGTTTTACTTTAGGGATAATAGACTTGGGCTTGTTTAAATGGAAGGAGAGCAGAACCACCTTGAGGAACAAGCGCGTTCAGAAGTTGCTTTTGCTGTTTGTAAGCTCTACATAGCGGAATGCTGCCCTAAAGTTGGGCAGTGGCCAGGTCATCCTGGCCCTCACAAAACTCTGGTCATGTGAAGCAATGCTCAAATATGACCAAATTTGAGAACTTGGGAGCTGAAAATCATGGTGCTCAGCAGCCCAGATAGAGCCATCAGCACCAGAGATGTCTGGTGTGTCTGTAGGGGCCAGGGCAGGATTCTCATTCCATGTCTGTCCAGGGCTTGGGATGCTTTGTACCAGTATGACTTTGTCCTCTGTGATTGCAGAGACTGAGGAAGAGGAGAAAACAGCCCACCTGAGATGCAAATAGCATCAGCATCAGATGGAGTGGGAGCTGATGGAGAAACAAACATTAAATTAATTTAGTTCACAACTCTCCTGTAGGGTATGGGATCTCCCTGTTTTCCCAGGAAGAAGTCTAGAGAGATTAATGTCAAAAAGATCCACTAATTTTGATGACCCAATTTGCATGCCTAATGACCTGATTTTTCTGAGCACTTCACGTTCTCTAGCATTTTATGTGCTGGAAGGACAGTGCCCTTGTTTTCTTTCACAGCAGCGAGTGCTCAGCAGTTTTGTGAATCAGAACTTGGGGTATTAATTTATGCATTCAAAAAACAAAACCCCACACAATTACCGAGACACAGCTTTCAATGTATGGTTTGGATGACTTGGCAGTATCTCAGAAAAAGTCTTCAGCAGGGACAGAGGTAGCAGCCAGTGCCCCAGGACACCATTCAGCTGCCTTCACCATGTCTCCTTCCTCCTCAGATTTCCTGCCTCGTTCACTGGGCAGCTTCCAGTTTCAGCAACAAATGAGAGGGGAATTGAGTGGATACAGGGCTCTTTCCCAGAAGATGCTAAGGCGGGTGTTTACAGACTTCTGAGATCCTGATTTGAAACCTTAATATATATTATGTGATTACTTCTGTAGAGCACAGCATCCTCTTTTTAGCTCTTTTATTATTTAGTAGGTTAGATCCCATTCTGAAGAACTTACACTCTGTTTTGACATATTACAGAATCACAGAATTGTTGGGGTTGGAATGGACCTCTGGAGGTCATCCAGTCCAACCCCCCCGCCAAGGCAGGGTCACCTGGAGCAGGTTACACAGGAATGTGTCCAGGTGGGTTTGGAATGTCTCCAGAAGGGGACACTCCATGACCTCCCTGGGCAGCAGTTCCAGTGCTCTGTTACCCTTAATGTTAAGAAGTTTTTCCTCATTCTAAGGTGGAACTTCTTGTGTTTTAGTTTATGGCCATTGCTCCTCATCCTGTCACTGGGCACCACTGAAAAGAGTCCAGCGCCCTCCTCTTGGCACCCACCTTGGAGATATTTAAATGCATTTATGAGATCCCCTCTCAGTCTTCTCTTCCACAGCCTAAACTGGCCCAGCTCCCCATAATTTCTTTCCTCTCAATGAATCCATGCTGACTACTCCTGATGACATTCTTTTCTTCTACATCATTGATGATGACCTCCAGAATGACCTGTTCCATCGCCTTTCCTGGGATGGAGGTGTGGCTGACTGGACAGTTGCTTCCCAGGTTCTCCTGCTTGCCCTTTTTGAAGATGGGAGTAATATTGGCCTTACTCCAGTCATTGGGCACCTCTGTCATTCTCCATTCCTTTTCAAAGATGATGGAGAGTAGCTTAGCAAGAACATCTGCCAGCTCCCTCAGCACCTGTGGGTGCATCCCATCAGGGCCCGTGGATTTATGGGTGTTAAGTCTGTCTAGCTGATCTCTAACCCAACCCTCTGTGACCATGGGAAATCTTCCTTTCTCCAGCCTTCTTCTCTTACCTTGAGGTCTGGGGCTCCTGAGGGAGTAAAGACTCTCCTCAGCAGTAAAGATTGAGGCAAAGAAGGCTTTCAGTAATTCCGACTTCTCTCTGTCTTCCATTACCAGGACATCCATCTGACTCAACAGTGGCCCCACATTTTCCCTAATCTTCCTTTTGCTGTTTGTGCAGTATCTCTGTAGGATCCTTGTTGGGCTCTGCAGTTATCTGTGTGGTTTTGAATACGAGGAGGTCCTCAAAGGCCACCACTGTGGTCCTGCAAGGAGCACTGCCACCAAGAGTGCGAGCTGTGCCCTTCCCCCCTCCACCACCGTGCCACCATGGCAGGGATGTGACTGGGGCCAGACCAGAAGACTGACCCCAGCTAAGATCTAAGGCTGAGACTTCGACCATGGAGCTGAAATAGAAGATACATTGGATCTGGACAGGCTGCTGAAAAGGAGCAATATTACTTCACTTCAGCCTCCTGCTAATGGCTGTACCTGTTGGGTGCTGGTCTGGCCCCACTATGGACCCGTGCAGGGGGACGAGCTACGTGTGCCAAGTGCAGACTGTGCTTCCTGCACAGTGCTCTGCTGCGCTGCACAGAAATCCAGCTCCTCAGTGGGAAATGCTCCAGTGGCTGATCTGCACCTGGGCTGATCTGTGTGACCCACAGAGAACCTGAAATACAGCAACCTTCAGGAGGAGTGGGGTAGCCTTTTGACTGTGACATGTTACACACGGATTTGAGGCAGACGGTGAAGGAGAAACACTGGCAGCTTGCTTGAAATCAAATGTCAAATAAAATCAACACGATTTAATTAAAAGGAAAAAAAATCTTTCCAAAAAATCTTTGAATTAGATTGAAGACTCTATCTCTTAAGAACATACTGCAAGCTTAATTTTGGATGTTACAGTTAAATAAAGACATACTTATCTGACTAGCTGTAATCCTCTCATGTTTATTCCTTGAGTCAGAGACCTTATAAAAATGTATCTGAGATTTAGAAGTGGGACCCAAGGACAGTCTGCACCTGGTCTCTGTGTCTGATTGCGAGAAGATATCTCTGCAATGTTACCAGCCAAAAATTACTCAGCTGTTTTAATAATCTCTGTTGTGCTCAAAACCGAAGTGTAAAACAAACGTATTTGTCCACGCCCTTTCATGGTTACCAGTACTCACCTGAATTTTTTGGACTTCTCCTCCTTGTAACAGAACTGCAGCATAGACTTGACCAAAATCCCAAGTCATAAGGGATTGAAAGGGGGTTGAAACTCTCCTCAGCCATAAACAAGAACCTCCATCCCATGGCCCTGATCCCACAGTCTGGGCTCCCTAGAAGGGAGTCCTACATAGTGTCCTCATTTCAGCCACTGTCATCCTCACTGGCTGAGCACAAGGACTGTGCTTTCTGTGTGACATCTCCTTGCAGTCACGCTGGGGCCATCCCCATCACCAGTTGCTCCAGCTCCATGCATAGTCAAGATAGAAGTTGGTAGGGAAATCGAGTTCATAACTCAATCCACGCCTAAAATAGGTCAGGTCATCAATGAGAATCACATCCTGGAACTTGCTTCCATGCATCTCCAGAAGTCTCCATTGCAGATGTCTGATAGTGAGATAAAACCCATCCAAGCAGTCTAATATTCAGATTATTTTCTGGCGTGCTCATATTCTGACTATGGAAAAAATCCATGAAAATCTAGTTGGTAACTGTATTTTTAGACGTCTGAAACCAAACACCACAAATGGGTTGAAGAGGGTTTTTCAGGGTTTTTTTTCTGTCTCTGCTCTGTTGGGAGTGCCCGAGCTTTCCCTTGCTGCCATTAGTGGGAGCCATCGCACAGGGCAGGGCAGGACCCGTCCCTGCTTGGGGCTCGCTCCACTTCGACACTGGTTGGGATTGCCTGCTGCAAAAATTACNTTCAATTATTTCGTTTGTTTGGGAAAAAAAATACATTTTCTAAGGACCAAATTTCCAAAAATTAAGTGGTCCTCTGCCCAATTCATAGTCAATCTTTAACATACTTGAAATTATTTAGTTGAAATTTTCAGTTTAAACTGGTCTTTTCAGCCAGAAAATTGTCGATGTGTGCCATTGACCATTATTTCCCTTTACACTTGTGTATTCACAGCTCCCTTGCCTGTGAGCAAATGTTGCCTACTACTACTGAAAAATTGTTAGGTTTATAAATCTCAAGAAATTACATGCTGAGCAGTCTTCAGACTTTCCATCATCCAGGCACTTTCTCAAGTTTTTTGTTCCTCTCATGGTAAGAGTCCCATAATGTAATACATCAGACATCTCAATCTCACGGGATTGCAGCGATGCTGTTGCTGAAGCACCCGTGGTAGGAGTGGAAGATGAGTTTCTAGACCACTAGAAAAATATTTTAAAAACACAGAGCCAGAGGTCTTTCAGTTATCTTTCCCATTTGCAGCATAATGGCATATACAACAAAACAGCTCCTTTCCATGGGGAAATGGGTCTGGTGGTGTTTCCTGCCCCTGCAAGCTGCTGTGCTGTGATGCAAAGATGGTATTCCTCCTTGGGAAGACCCTCAGTCGGAAGATTGTTCCTCAAGTCCCTTTCCCAGGAGGAGCAGTGCAGCTCACACTGAAGTTGGTGACAGTGCCGTTGCTTTTGGAGGGGTTGGGATCAGCTCCTCCGTGCTCAGCAGAGCTTCATTGTGAAATCTCCGCCTGTGCTTTGCAAGCCACACACATAAACAAACAAAAAAGGCTTTTCTAACTGATTTGAGAGAGCAGCTGTGATAAAGGTGTGATAAAAGGACCAGCTCCAAAACCTGTGTGATCATGGTGGTCCTAGTGTGAGTTACAGCAACATTTCACATATCTGTTTATTTTAGTTGAAGAAGAAAAGTCTCAGTTACTGTAGACTTAACAGATTTTTATCTCATATAAAATATGCTCAGCAGAGGACACACTTCAGTGTGGTTTCATTGTTAGCAGACCTTCGGCAGTTCGTGTCAAATATCAGTATAATGGACTTACACACACTATTGATTTAATGACAGCTATCACTGCGAGGAATTGATCTAATGTTTTCATTAGACTTAAAAAATGTTTTAACAACAAGTTCATTCAGAACTGGATAATTGCAAAGCCCTACATGGCCAAAGATCACATTCCCTATTGAAGTGTAGTTTAGATGATCTTTTTAGAAGATAAGTAGATTAATAATAATAGAGGCACAGTTGAGGGAAATTAAAGCTAGTGTCATGCCTTAAAAACATAAATAAATTGAATTATCACCCATTATATTACTGGAGGGAATTTTCTGAACTTTTGAACAAATCTTAATGAATATGCAATGGTAGTTTGCTTGCTCTTGTAGGCACAATGTAGCTGGTTTTGTTGCCCTCTTCTATTTGTCTGTCCTTTTTTTTCCTTGCCCCATGGGCATTAGCAGAGGTGGGTCTCTTCTGCTTGGGCTGGATATAAAATTTTGTTAATTTTCAGCAGTACCAGCATCTTTTGCCCTTGAATGGGAACAGGCCTGGGAGGGGCATTTTGTGGGAGATTTCAGCTGTCCTCATGGAGATGGTGTTGGACTGTCCTCCAAGGAAAGTTTCACGTTACTGGCTGTGACTGAAGCGATGCTGGGCTGATCAGTGGCTCTGCAGGAGGGCATTGTAGAAATGTAGAAAGAAGTTTCCTGTGCTGATGTGGAAGCTGCAGGCACGCTTCCCCTATGACTCCGGGTGACAGTGGTTTTCTTGTCAAACTCTCTTCCACTACTGCTTTGCTTATACAAAGGCTCCTCTTTTCCGAGTACCATGATCAATATTCCATTTTTTTGCTGGCACTGGACGCATAAGCCATGCTGCATGTGCTCACTGAGATGGGTCATGGCTTGCACGTGCCACTGGATCTTCCTTGGCATTGTGGGTTTCCTGCTGCTCTTTGTAAGGGACTGTAGCTTTCTTGAGATCCCACCCTGAGCCCGGCTGATGGGCATTTTTGGTATCTCTGTGCACCTTGGCTCTGACTGCCTGCCGAGTCTGTTGTGCTCAGATCTTTACCCAAATCTTAGATATCTTGCAGTGGATGTTCGAAAAGAGGACAAGACAACAATAGGGCCAATTTAAATATGATTGTCTCAGCATCACCTGGAGTAAAAACTGGGCCCTCCATCCCACCCATGGAAAGAATTACTTGTCTCTAAATTATAGGCATCTTTTCCTACCAGCTTTACTTCAGACCACATTCTGGGGGTTGTAATAGTCCAGGAAAGTCTAGAATAAAGAGTATGTCCAGTTATCCAGAGTGGTTATCAAACAGGGTAATTCTGAACCAACATGCCTATTTACTACCTCAGAAAAGTCAGAAGCTTCTCTTTCCAGGAATAACCCGACCTTCCATATATGTCGTGTAGCTTTACTGAACTCAGGGCTCTGTTTGGCTGAATACATTTCCAATATAACCATTAGTATCTGACTAGGGCAAAGATTGGACCTACATGGAGTCCTATCACAGAACAAATGTGGGAAGTAATGCAGACCCGCAAAAAAATCCTGCCAGACTATGTGACATATTATTAGATGTTCTCTTGTAGAATTATGTTTTGTAAGAAATACAATAATGGATTATTCTGATGGTCACAAAGTGCTTAAAGTGAATAAGAATGACGCAATGAACCCACCCAATCTCTTGCAGCAAAAATGCAACCTACAGCTGCTACTCTATTTCTGCCACCAAAAAGCTGCTTGCAGGCAAGTGAACTCCATGGTTAAACTACTGAGGAGTTCAGGCACCCCAGCACAGCCACACAGCTAAAACCTTTAGGCTGCAGAGCTGCAGTCTGCACCACTGTGGAAGGAGGAGGAGATGTCCCTTCCAAAACCCAGGGTGATCTGCAGTGTGGCAGACGAGCCTCACAGGGTGTGGAGCAGTGAGACCAGGGACGTGTTCTGGGAGTCCGTGGGATTGCCCTGGAACAAGGCCTGGGCTTCTGAACAGCACAACATTTGCTTTAAATAACTTCCACAGAAATTCAGCCACTGTGGGAACTGAACGTCTCCATGTGTCCTTTGGGGCCAGGGTTTTGTGTGCTTCAAGGTATAATGAAGATTAAAGGCAATATTCTTAAATGAGGAGTGAGATGCTTATGCCAAAGTATACATGAGTAATCTAGAGCATGATACAAAAATGCAAATGCAAGAATAGAAGGAAATCAGGACACTGTAATGCATATTGCTTTAATTTGAGGAGCAAAGGGATTTGAGTGGATTTCTAGGGTATAACGCAATACAGAATAATACAGTGTTTATGTCAGATATAGATGATGAAATCTCCCAGCAGATCAATGCAGGAAAAGGGTATAAATCAGTAGTATTGGAAGGTGTCACTTGAGAGCAAACCTATTCTCAAGCTACAGTAATATTTTCTGATACTCCCTGTAGTTGAATACAGTTAATGTGAAGCAATGTGGGAGAGAAAAAAAATAAATCCAAATGGCACTTGAAGAGAAAATGAAAGTTTAAAATATTGTCTTCAGGATCCATCTTCTGTGCAGAGGGTCTGAGTGAAAAAGAGTGCCCATCATCCCCTGAGCAGTCATGAAGATAAAGCTGGAACAGCCAACTTTGCTGCTGGGACAGAGCTGAACTCTGCCCAGGGCAGGGGAGCAGCACCCTGCACTCGAGCACTGCCTCAGGGTGTTGCTCAGTGCTTGGCTCTGTGCACAAACCTCTCCTCTAACAGAGTGGCAGACACAGCCCAGCTCAAATGATGGGGCTCCCTGCTTGTGAAGTGCCACACGTTTCCTTAACATTACTTTTTCTTGTTCTTTTTGTGTTAAATCACTTTAAGTTAATGTGCTCTATACAAATAACTTGCTTTCTGTTGAGCATAGACTTTACTGAGAAAAAAGAAAATTAATAAACTTAACTAAGAGAACTACTATTCCCGACTCCAGTAATTGCTTCTCCTTCATCATCTATTGAGTTTTAGTATGTAAATGAAAGGAGAGAGCCTTCTGGCTTTGCAGTGTCTGTTACAGAAGGTTCTTCACAACAAATACCACTTTGGAGAAAAAGGGAATGTGCTGTAAGGTGAGCCCAAGCTAGGACTCATTTATACCGATTTTAAGTCACTGGGCTTATCTTCTGTCATCGGTGATATGAAATCAGACCAAGGGAGCACCTCTTGTCTTCTTCTTGGGCTGGACTCCTCCTGTCTGTTCTGCATGCCTTCCTAACCCAGTTCTTCCTCTCTTGTTGTGATATCATTCCTAAATTAAAAGAGAAAAGTGAGTAGGTCATCCTGGGTAGAAGGAGAGCTGGCTGCAGCAGAGATGTGTGCCATCCCAGTCCCCTGGGGCAGGTTGCCTGTCTCAGCTGAGTGCATCACTTCACTCCTGGGGCCATGCATGTGGGAGCAGTAGGCATGGGCTGGGTAATTGCCACTTTTCCCTCCAAAACTCGGTTTACCAGTACTTGTAGGGATGTCCTGTTCTGCCTGCGGAAATCATTTTACATGTGTCCGCCTGCTTTAGCTTCTGCTTGATTTCTCTATCTACCTAAAGCTTGGAGTTTTACAGATAAGTAGATAGGTTTGAAGTTATCCTCTTGTGCATGAATGCTTGGTTTTTTTGAGATAAACTTTTCTGACATCTCAAACTTTTATCTTGAACATGGATTAGACAAGTTGCTTCGTATATATATTTGCAGTGTTCACAAAGTGATGGCTCCGTTGAAGGTTCTGTTAGAAAAAGCTTTTTTCCTGCACAGGCTGGAGGCAAGGGGAGGGGACAGGTTTGTCAACTGCCCTCACAACCTCACCCTGACCTGGGATTCAGTTCACTCCAGGGTGAATTCTCAGATACAGAGAGACAGAGAAGACAGTCTTGTTCTTGGGCCACCAACTCAGATTTAGGTACATAGTTTCCACTGCCTCGCCATGTGCCTGAGCCCTCCTGTGCCTCCAGTGTCCCTTTTCTGGAGGGAAAAAGGAAAACCTGTCCTATCCACCCACCCCATGCCATTATTCCTTTGCAGAGCTTCTCAGAGCCTCTCCTGCTCCATCAGCTGATGGTGGTGCTGGGCTGCCCTCGTGGAGCAGTTTAGCAGCAGGGACTGTAGCAGACCCGCAGTGGGAGGTGCTGTGACCTCCTACTTCCCATCTGCCCCTCGCAGATTTTTCCCAGGTTTTGCATTAGCTGTTTTTCCTGGTTCCAGTGCAGCCTGCATGGAAGCTCTCCCAGCGTTCCCCATTTGGTGAGCAGTTATTTCGTGTCCAACCACACCGACTGCCCACGTGCAGCTGACCGGGTGATGCAGAGTACTCCCATCCATGGTTATCCTTTTGCTGTTGATCATAGAATCACAGAATGGTTTGGGTTGAAAGGGTCCTTAAAGATCATCTGGCTCCAACTCCCGTGCCAGGGGCAGGGATGCCATCCACTAGATCAGGTTGCTCAGGGCTCCATCCAATCACACATCAAATGTCTGTGCTTTCTGATGATGATCTAATTTTTTTCTCCAAATGCAAAGTATGAAAGACCAAGGACTTAGAACAAGGACTCTTTCAGATTTATCTTCAATTACCGATAATTTTCTTTTATAGTTACCATTAAAGGCCTGTTGTTTAAACATTTTCCTTTCAAATATGATATGCCAGGTTAATTTTGGTTGAGTTCAGTACCAAAGATGTCACAGAGCATGGAGTAAAATAGAAATCTCTTACATGTTAGAGCATCATATCGAGTTAGCAGTTACCTTCATGAATTCCCACTGCATTGCACTTAGCATAGTACTTTTTACATCTATTATGAATTGAATTCTAGACCAGCACATCGTCCTTCCCAGGTGCTGGGCCAGCCTAGCATTTGGCCAGGTCACTTTACTTTTGAAAATCAGTATTGTGTAGAGAGTTGTCCAGCCCCCTGCAACTTCCAAGCCTTATGGAAGGTCCATATTAATGTCCCAGTGTGAAGGCTTGGGAGTAGATTCTCTTACATTTCTGTAAGTTTAACACAGCTGAAACTGAGACTATCTCTGAGGTGGGAAGGGAGAAAAGCATGGTCAGGGTAGGCAAGACTGCTCAGCACTTGCTAGGAATCTCTAACCAAGAGCCTTGTAGTGGTTTTGAGGTGTCAAACACTCAGATTGGGGGTAAAAGAGCTGCTAAAACTAGAAGGAGGATTAACTTGGGAACTGCTTCTCTGTCTCTTCCAGCAGTGCAAACTGGGAAGAGACATTGAAGGAAACCCAGAAGGAAACCACTGGAATGGGGATCAGATGGGAAGAGGAGGACTGTGCTGTGGTGTGACTGGGGGGCTTAGGAAGCCACGTGCCAACTCCCAGCCCTCAGACAGGGGCTGCAGCTCCGTGCTCCTCTGCTGGGGGGGGGTTGGGTCATATCTGCACAAGCCCCCAGGGAATGTTGAGATTAAATGTCACTCTCAGGAATGCAGTAACTTCACTTCTTTTTAAATACATTCTCAGTCTTTTGCCAGCGATTAAAGTTCAAGGTCGAGATGCATCTTTCCTTGTGGACATTTGCTTTGATTCCTGATGTGCTTTACTGCAAAATCTCAGGCGTACAGCGAAGGAGGTGACAGCATGTCAGAGAAGTACATATTTAGTTCTAGCAGCGAGTCAATCAGACATCTAGGCAATTACCCTCTACTCAGGATGACAACTGAGAGATGTGTTTATTCTGTCTCCAGGAATCTCTGTTATTTTAGGATCCTTTCCAGAGTGCAACCAGTGCTAACTTGTCGGTACGTGGAGACTCTTGTTTATGCTTTGGTTTCCTATCTGGGTGGGATTATTCAGTTATTGACTTGCTGGCCCCCACTCAACCTTTTAAATTCATTTCTACCTTCCACACAATTTCTTGGCAGGAGCTACAGGCTGTCTAAGCCTGAGCCCTCATATCTTCATCTGTGCTGATGAATCTTTTATCTGCTTTTCAAAGGGTATTAGCTTTTCCATGAGCTGTGAGGTAGCACCTCACTATCACTGCCTAGACTCCTGCATTTGCCCGTGCTTTGGTGTCTCCCACAGCCTGACACCAGGGTTTGCTGGTCCTTCCCAGGGCTTCCCACCCTGGTGGCCCTTGGAGAGACGGGACTCGCTCTGCTTGTGTGTCAGGGTCCCCGTGTAAATCCCTGCTCTCCTTTACATCCCTGCAAAGCCACTGCCCTCAGAGGCATCACTGCAGGTCAGTGCTGGGACACTGGAAAGCCAGCTAGTGCCTGTCCTCTCCAGACACACTGTAGGCACACTGCAGGCAGCCACACTTACACCTCCTGCCTGAGTCTGATTAGTGAGCTAAATATTTTCTGCTCCATGGGAGCACCCGGTGCCATATAAGCTGGAGGCTTCCCTCAGGCAATGAACAGATGAGTTTAGCTGGAACAGACTTTGTTATCTTTTGACATTTTACTGGGGAATCAGTTACTTCTGTGAGGGAAAAGGTGTTTCTGATGGTGTTTGCCTTTCTGAGAGATGCAAAGCCTCTGACAAGCTACAGAAGCGAGTCTCAGCGCTCAGCTCAAGGGCTGGCCACTGCCACCCCCCAAAATGTCCCCAGATGGGGCAGGAGTTATAAGCAGCCTATATGAATGGAACAGAAGATCCTCCTTTTCTTTTGAAGAGGATTCAATATAACCTGTACTGCCCTGACCAGGCAAGACTCTGCATCCAGCTGCCCTGAGTGCCTCCAGTGTGACCTGGAGCCAGGTGCTGCTCCATCCGGGGTGGGATGGCATCTGAACCATGCACGGAGATGATCCTCTACCACCCCATCAAGACTCTCCCCTCTAAAACTCTCCCTCCACACCCCCTTCTCCCACTGGAGGACAAAGAGGGTTTTTGCAGGTTCAGGAGGCCTCTCTTTCTTTCTCTCCCTGGAAGCCTGGTTATTACAGCAGTAGCCTCTAGCTACATCTGTGAAGAGGAGCACCTCCACCAGGCACCTCCTGTAATAATGACTTCTTTTTTCTTTGAACTTGCGAGGCACCGTTGTATGACATTAAGAAGGTGAATCCAAAGAGGACCATAGATGTAGGGTCATTCCAAGTAAACCCTGACGGGACACAAGAGAGGAGTAAGGTAGCAGAAAAATGATATGACAGCACATAATTGCTGATATGTGCAATTACCAACCACTTATCCAAACAGCAGTTGGTCTTAATCTTACAACCTTTTTTCTTGCTAAGGGTATCAGCCACTAAATTGCTTCTGCTTCCTCTGGGACCCAAAGTAATCTTTAGGCTTGAAATTGAGGTATTTTCCTTCCTTTTCAGTACCTACATTTCTTTGCCTTTTTAATATTTGAAGTGGTATTGTTCCATTGTTAATCCTGATAAAAAAATAAATCAGAGCTACATGCATTATTAAGACAGAGAAGGAAAAAGGAAGAATGAAAGAGAGAATATAAGCTCTACCTAGAGACAGACTGTTATCTAATCAGGCATTGCACTGAGGTCCAAATAGTGCCCATTGCCATCCATGGGCTTCGTGTGAGTGCTGGACACCTTCAGCTTCCATTGCCCATGGTGGGAACTGAGGGTGGTCAACATTTTGCTGGACCATCACACTTTGAACTTCCAGGAGCAGAACTTGGCTTACTCTGTGCATTTTGCAGCATGGAAAATAGGGATCATACTAGATCCTCATAAATAGAAAACCCCTGGAAATGTTTAATGAACTAAGTCATTCAGCAAATATTTCAGAGGATTTTTGTTTACTCAGATAATAAACTTTTCCATCATCCACAACTGTAAATTAAAAGGCTTAAGAGAGTATTTAAGGCATAAGAAGACGGAAGCTGCTTCTTTGTAAATGGCAGAGCCTTCCCATGATTCCCAGGCCTGGATTTAGCAATTAGCAATTAGAATTGCTATTCTCAAGCAATTTAAAGATAGGACTGAGGATCAAGCTGTCCAAGGATTTGTCTGGAAAGAGGCAGCAGCTTTTCAAGGCAGCTGAAGGTGAGAAGACTGGAAGCTGCCCAAGACACCTGGGTCTTGTGAAGTCCAACTCCAAGAAGTTTATCTTTGCTATCGGTGAGAACTCCAGGCTCGGGGTACCACTGCGGCCAACAGCAAGAGACAGGCTCATGGTGAGTGAGATTAACAGCTAAGGGAAAGTGAGAGGAGAGCACAGTGGCATTGCTGGCATTGCATGGTTAGTCTACAGCAGGACAAGCTCCTGGGGTGGTCCCAGGTCAGTGCCCCTGCCCATGGACTCGTCTGGCTCTAACAGCATGGGTCAGACTTTAGTACTGGGTTGATTTGTGGCTTTTCCTCACTTTGAGCAAGAAAGTCACCTCAGCACACAAATCCTAAAACGGTTTGGGTTTGAAGGGACCTTAAAGATCATCCAGTTTCAACCTACATGGTGTCTTGATGTTGGCAAGAGTATGGATGGCTGCCCATGCTTGCCTGTGGACACAGGGACACACAGGACCTGACTGCAGCAGATCTTGGTATGATAAATAAAGCAGTGCAGATAACCAAGCAGATATTAATAGAGCCTGACTCTGGTGCATAGTGCCATTCTTGTTTATTCATATGTTGACCCCAGCATTAGCAGTACACATTTCTTAAACAAAATCCATGTCCTGCACTGCTAATTGTTAACATAACAGAGGGTTCGTGAACCCGTCTTTCATCACATCACTTAAACATTATTTAAAAAGTATTTTATTACATTTATTTCTTCAGAGGTAAAACCATTTCCTTGCTATGCCTGTCAACTGATTTGAAAACTAAATATCTAAATTGCTGTAGTTTATTTTTCACAATTTCTATATTGTTTCAGTATTAGCCTTGGAGAATAAAACAAAAAATGTAGCCCTCTGTTGTCTTAATTTTAGGATAACAGAAGACTGCTTTCCCAGGAAAGAAATATTGGCTGACTTGTTAACAGAATGAGTTTTAGATCTTGGTTTGGATCTTCAAAAGTGAGCAAGGGAGTTAGATGCCCAAACCCAGTGACTTTCAAAGAGAATTTGTTACTTAAAATTCAGAGGCCTCCTTCAAAAGCTCATCCCTAATCTCTTCAGAACCATTTATACTTCATTGTAATTAACTGTGGATTTAGACTTCAGTATAAATTCACCTTGACTAAAATTTACAAAAGCATCCTGCAGTCCTATCTTCAGGATGGCTCAGGCCCCAGAAAGCCCAAGCTTTACTGAAAGTCCCCAGAGTTACTAATGCCATACCTAAAGTGTGGCACTGAAGACATTTCCTGAGCTCCTGAGTTCAGGTGTTTGCGTCTGGCATATCCAATTTCCACCCCACAGTAAAGTCTGTGCACCCATCACCTTCCCTCCCACAGCAACCTGGGGTGTGTGGACTGAAGAAGTGGAGCAGCTGCTCCTGCTTGTTCTGGACCTGGCAAGGGTGGCCAGGATGGTGAGATGTGCAGTTAAACATACCTGGCCATGAACTGTTTTGGTCTGATGGGCTGGACAATTAAAAGAATGCATTTTATTAGGGTATTGGTCCTCAAGAAGAAGGGAAAGGTTTGGCTTGGTATGAGTGAGTAGGGGTTTATAATGTACCTTGAAGTGAACATGGAGAATGGATAAATGTGGAAATAGGATTTCTTTTCTCATTGACCTGTTAACTGTGTAACATGTACAATAGGTTTTAAAAGAGTAGCATAATTGTTTCCTGTTTATTGATTGCTCTTCCATCTTTGCAAAGAAAGAACATTCTCTGGGAGCTATAAGACTCCCACTTCTTGTGGTATGACTACAGAAGTTTCAATTCTAGGCTCTGTTTCTGCAGAGCTCTGCATATTTTTATGCACATGACCCATCCTATAAACCTCTGTACTATCATGATCCCAGCATGTTCCTCTGTGTTCTCAAAATCAGGGCTGGGATGCAGGGGCTGCTGGCTCTCCTTGCTTCACTGCAAATTGCTACTGCATGGAAAAAAGGAAGCTAGGAAAAGCCTGTGTTTTCCAGTTGGCCAGTAGTGGTAGCTCCTACTGTCTGGGAAGACCCAGAATAAGATTTCCCATCCACTGATTCACACAAGAGTTCTGAATTCTTTAGGTAGGTTTTTTTTCCTCTTGTTTTAATTCAGAAAATGCTGATTTGCTGCTGATGGGAGTTTTTTGGAAGAATCACATGAACCAGCTCTGATGACAATTTAGTAAGGGCAAACTTTTTAGTTCCAGGAGGACATTCCTGTGCAAGGCTGGATTGCCCCTAGACAGAGCACGTATTTGGAAAGAGAAGGTTATTTGGGCAGCTCTGTCCTTGTACCCAAGAAGGCAGGGAGCAGTTCCCTGTCCTGTAATCAAAGGTATGACATCAGTTGGGTCTGGATTCATGCTAAACATTCTCCACTCTGTGTTTCCCACTGCATCCTGCACTGTCCCCTAAAATATTCTTTAATAGTGATATTTGAGATGAGATCAATGATACGGATGACACAAGATCAGTGCCAGAGCCCTGCCTGACTCCAGCTCTCCCTTCTGGATACCACAGGCATCAGCAGCATCAGTGCCTCCACTATTGGTATTGCTGGACATTTTTTGGCACCCAAATCTCTGATTTTCCCCAGAAGAGTATTGACTATTCTGGGATCCGTCTTTTTTCTTGCTTTTTTTTGGAACAGAAAATTCATCCCAAAGCTGAGAAGCTATTTTTGATCAAGTTTTTGTGAGGCTTGTTACCTTCTGTAATCAGTTTTGGTTTGAGCAAATTGGGCTCTATGTGAGTGTGTGGACAGAACAAAATACACCTCAGAACAACCTCCCTATAAACATCTCTCCCAGTCCCAGTCTCGTCCTACATTTCTGCCTCTGATTTTGTGCTGCTTGTCTAATTATGTTGGCTGCTGTGTAATTATTTTCATGGAACAATAATTTTAACAGCGTGCAGTTTATCAGAGGTGCAAATTATACATAATAACATACAGCAATTTTCAGTTAAAACTTGCACAATATTCAAAAGTCCTTGCATTTTTCAACAAATGGGGGGGGGGGGGGGGG
>VZRJ01006418.1:169889-192402 GCA_013397565.1 Ptilonorhynchus violaceus
GGGGGGGGGGAAGTATTCTTCAGTTTATATCCATCCTTTCCCTTTTTCTTAGAGAAAACAACATAGTGATTTTCTTGGAGTCAATTAAACCCATTTGAAATAAAGAACTTTTATTTTGGAACAAGGCTGTCCACATGGGGAGTTAATCAAGAATGATTATTCCTCTCTCAATTCACATCCTAGAATAATTTGAATTAAATCCCCAGTATAGACCAGCCCTAAATGTCAGAGGAGGTTAAAAAAAGCGTGAGCTAGAGGAGGTCTATGACATCAGGAAGCACTGAGAATAAAAACCTTGTTGGCCACCCAGGCCTGGCCGGTGAGGAAAGCCCTCTCAAGGCTGATTCAGACTCACTCCCTGCCCTTGTTCAGTGATGTGAGGTCGATCCCAGGCACATTTCAGTCACATCATTTTTATGTGCACATGTGGCAGTGATAGCAGCATCAGGAAGGGAGATGCTGTGATTATCCGATGAGAGCAAGGATAAACATATTTCAGGGAAAGAATTTTGCCCAGAGATGCCTTTCCCCCTTGCTTTTCCAGCAGGCTGAAGGCAACATGACTCATATACTTTTCAGAGGCAGGGAGCTATAGGCAATTTAAGCACATCTGCACTTCCTTCTCAGATTTGCCAAACTGGTTTCATTTAAACCCAAGCTTTGCTTTCACACTGCTGGAGTTGAGCAACAGAGTTTGCAGCCATTATTTCTCTAAAACAACCACAACACTGCAGTGCCTTTGCTGTGCCAAGAGCCACTGGTTGCAGCGGCCTCTAGAGAGTCTGGAAGCAGGACCAGGTGCCCCTGTCCTCTGCAGCCTCCCTGCAGTAAAATACTTGCACTCTATTTACCTGCACGACACTGCAACCCCAAGGAACCCAAAAGCCCAGAGGCAAATCCCACAGCCATCGTACAAACCCCGCAGAGGTGGGTGGGAGGTGGCTTGGGCAGGATTTCCATCCACAAAATTTCAGTGTGTCACAAAATCTGGGCTCAAGGTCTTACCAAACAAGGCATGTGCCAGAGTAGCACTTACATTTTGAGGTGATTCTCTGCTCGCAGAGCTTTTCTTACCAAAGGGGGCACTGAGTCTGGCTCACAGGGAGATGGGGCTGCCAGGCAGAGATACAAGGAAGCATCTTTACATATAAGCGTCCCTGCCCATGGCAGGGGGAGTGGAACTAGATGATGTTTAAGGTCCCTTATGACCCAAGCCATTCTATGATTCTGTGATTCAATGATTCTATATATCTTCATGCTCCCTTTAAGGGAGGTTAGCCAGGCTGGCCCGCCGGGCTGGGTCCCCTAGCACAGCACAGGCCAGGGTGCTCGGGTTTGCTTTGTCTGGGTGGAAAAAAAACCCAGAAAAATTGCTTGCAAGACAAACCCCACCATCCCATCCCTGCTTCCTTGTCCCCTCTCCTCCCTTCCCTGCATGCCCTAACCCTTGGGATACTCCAGCTTCTTTCTTAAGGAGGGCCCTTATGATTTGGAGGGGAAGAACAAGCTCAGTGTCCTGAAGATGAGAGACAAAAGTAGCCACTAGCACTATTTTGCGAAGAATTTCTGCCTCCTGATGGGGACTAATAGGGACAAATCTCAGGGGTGGCATCCACCCAAAAAGAAAAAGAATAATATTGGTACACAAGGGTGAGAGTGCAGTGAAGAAAAGAGGAGATTGCAGGCCATCCACCAGCACATCTGGGCAGGCACAAGTGCCAGCACACAGAGGGAAGGCCAAGATGTAAGATGCAGCACTTGGTACCAGCACCTTGGTTCTGCCCTGAATCACACCCATGGTCTGGGCCAAGAATTTTTTCCCGGCTTGGAGGGAAATGGCTACTTGTAATTTCATTCGGAAGAATGTCACTGGATGTTGTCCAGAAAGTTTACTCTGGAGTTATGTAACACCACTTTGTCATTCCTGTGCTCAAACGTTGCATTTTTAAGCCAGGGCATGGAAACACCAGGGTGTGAATGAAATCCCTTTTCATCTGCTTCGGGTCATGGCAGTACAATCCTTCTTCTGTCCGATTTCCAGCTGTGTCGATAGGAACCAGCAGAGCAGAGCTCCAAGTCTGACTCTGTTCCCAAAGGAGGCTGGTTTTCACACTCCACTTACATGGTTCTTCCATGCTGCAGCTGGAGGGTGACTTTCCCCATTACCCCATGTCTGATCATACTGTTTGATCTGGCAAATTCTTCTCTTTCTGGGTCATGGTAGCATTAACTCTGGTTTTAAGGAAGAGGAATTCTTCAGACAGTTATTGTGGGTTTTAGTCAAGGTTTTTGACTCACGAGACTGCTGGAGCAAGCCCCAAGAAACTTGTTTCTAGAGGATCCTGAGCTCATTGTAAATGCAGGCAGATGGAGCTGAGGAAGTGGAGACAAGAAGGATTGCATGAGAAGTGTCACCTCAGCAGGAAGTTGACAGAAGATTGCGATGACCATGCAAGAAAATAAGTGGCTGCACTGAAAAGAAAATCAAGTTTTCTTGGAATTCTGATCTGCTGTTCCCAGGAGGCCAGGGCAGTAATTCCTGTCATCTCTTCTTCTTGCTCTCTGCCAGCAGAGGTGATGGGGAGAGGTTTCCTTGTCTCTGCTGTGAGTGGAGTGTCACGCTTGGTGACGACACACTCGTGCCTGTGGTATTGATGCCAGCTGCAGTTATCATTTCAAGTACCAGTTCAAAATCCAGCATTTATCTCCAGAATAGTAAAGAAGACTTCACGAATCCATGAACAATGGCTTCAGCAGCCAGAGCAGTGATTTGTGAAGATTCTGACCCATGTCTGAGGGCAACAGGCTCTGCAGGGCTGTTGGTTTCAGCAGGTCTGATGGGACAGGCATAAGCAAACTAAAAGGAGCAATATCAGCTCAGTCCAGCTCAGATGTATCAGCTTCTCAGTTTCAGGTGGAGAGATACTTCCCCTTTCAAGTGCTCTACCAGTATGCACTGCTGCCAAGGGTGGATAGCACTGAGGCTTCCATTAAAATAAATTAAATTAGGGAGCTGTCCTATTTCATGTAAGTCACTTCAGACTTTCTCTGCACCTATGAAGACCTAAGATGAATGAGAATAAATGTGCTCAGGCCATTTCTCAAATTAGTGCCTTGACACTTTTCTACTTCTCTCCAAAACTGTACAGAAGATAGAAGGACCAAAAACCTCTGCTACTGTCCATCCCTTATTGTCACATGGGTTTTCTGATGATTTCTCTCAAGTCTTTGCTCTGAATCTTTGGCTTGTTGGGTTTCTTTTTTCCCAGCAAAAGTTTTCTGTTGCAAAAACTCATTGAAGCAAGTGTCTGTCAGACCAAAGCACAGAGATGGATGGACTTCTTAATACTGCCTTGGACACTCAGAGAAGTCACTGAACAGGATTTAATCTGGTGTGTGACATGAAAGGTTGCTCTTCAGCTAATACTCTGGGCAGGTTAAATGTGACTGTAGGGTCAGATCTTGCAGCAGGAGCAAAATATTTAAGTAAAATGTCAGTTCTTCAAAACGTCAATTCTTCAAGCCATGGTGTTACCAGCTTGCTTGGGAAAAGCTCCAAGCAATAAAACTGCTGTTATAGAAATGCTTCTTGTTCTTCCTCCATAAAGTTTCACACCACAACTTTGCTATGGTGTTCTGCACCTTACATTAAAATGCCAGCTGACCTCTACTTCTGTTTATCAGGTAGAAGTAAAATCTCCAGACACATAAATTTCAAGTCAGGAACTTTATCTGAATTAAACTCTTTGACAAGTTCTGTTATTGCACTTTTTACCCCAGATACAAGGTCCTGATAAGTCTCAAAATAAAGAAAATTTTTTTCTTTAAGATCAAGATTTTTTTTTTTTTAAATTCTTCAACTAATTATCAAATTCCAGCCCTCAGTAATAAGGCAGAAGAGCTTCCTAGCCAAGGCAGAGTACACAGGTGAAAGCTGATATGGATCTGTAGGCTGCTTTACTCAAATGAAGTGCTTCAGGAAAACACAAGTATATTCTTCTGGCTGCCTGAAATGTCAGTCTGAAATCCCATTTCTTTCTCTAACGCTGAGTGCATGAGGCATTTTGTGAGTGTCTGTGGATATCTAAGCTTTTTGTGACCACTCTGGCTCCTGCTATAGCTACAAGGTAAGAAATGTTGCTCTCATCTCCTATCTTTGCTGCATATGTTGGACAGACAACTCAGTAAAATCCACTCTCCAACTCATTTAAGCACATCTGAACATCTTTATTGGATACCTTTTCAGACAGGCACTTTTCTACGAACTGGATTAAATCCTCTCTATACACAACAATATTTCTTTGAACATGAACAGGGATTTACCTTTTTCCCCACAGTTCTTTTCCTTTCCCATTAAATATAGCACATCAACAACATGAGAGACCAACTCTACCAGCTTTTGCAGAGAACCAGGCAGCAGTGCTGGTATTTCCTAGCACCCATCCCTACAGCCCCACATCCTCCTGGGGGTGGGGAGCATCCCAAGGGGTGCAAAGGGAATAATATGTCTGCAAACCGTTTGTCTGCTTTGTGCTGAGATTACGACACTGGCTGCAGCTGCCTTTGTGATTTATGTCCTTGTTCCTTAAAGGCAAGAAGCAGTTTTTAAAACTGGGGGAGATAAGTATGCTCAGTGTGTATGGACGCTGCTCAGTGAAGCAGCTTCCAAACTGCCTTTTGAATAACACCCCTGCATTTACTAATCTCTGTGTATAAAAGCAAAATATTTACACTCCTGAGTCAAAGGCTGGGATCTTCAGTTTGCTCAGTGCTCTCTCAAGTCTGTTCCTCTTGGATACAATGGCAGATTTACCATCAGCTTCTCTGGGAGTCCTAGTCAGGCCAAAACCAAGGGCTTATGGAAATACCACCCATAGTTCCTAATCCTCTGCTGGAAGACTTTCCAGAAGGTCTGTACTGCCAAGCATCCCCTTCCCCTCCCACAAAAAGTTACATTTGCATTTTATGTAGTGCCCCCATTTAATAGACCCTTTAGTGAAAAATTTGAAGCAAGCAGAGATATTTAACATCCATGCAGCCAGCAGTGTATGTGTATTCAACAACAGAAGGATTTTGCTTTTAATCCAGGTAGACCCATCTCTTCATGTCATGGATATCTACTTTATGATGCCATAAGTAAGACTATATTCCTAGGTTTCCAGATTTCAGTATTTCCTTTGCACAATACTACTTTATTTGTTCTAAAGCCAAGGTAAACTGGACAGGTAGCATAAAATTAATCCCCTAATCCATAGGCATAGCATGAATCTTCCTTGTAGTTCTCCATTTATTGTTCCAGACCGTAACTTGCAATTCCTGTGCAATGCACAGCTCTCCATAAGGATTGCTACCTATAGATCATCAACTTGACATTAACCCACCTCTCAGCAAGTGCTTTATGGCCCCACTTCTGCCATGGACTGGATACTGCAGGCAGGATCAAAGAATAGGGAGAGAACACGTTGCCATAGTAAAAATAAAATCTTCATCCCGAATAGCCCTGAGTAGTCAGTGTGAAGAGATCTGTAATGTAATGCACTTGGATCTCTCTTTTAGTTCCTTTATATATGTATGGCTTCCTTATTTCTAGCATTTGTGATCAAGATATCCGAGGTTTATCTAAAGATTTGGAACTGAAGAGGGTGTGGTCTGCCTGGGTCTCAGTGCTCGCTGGGGGCATTTGCTGTTCCATGCCGTAAGCTCTCTGCTCTGCCTGCTCTGTTTCTCCTGGCCACCTTTCACTCCCTAGCTTTCCTTACTTCCCAGCCTGAGCTCCCCCGGAGGACTGAACCAAACTTTGGTGTTCAAGAAACTAGACAGACAATACCTTCTGTCGTCAGGTATGGTGTTGTTGGCTCACCTGAGCTGTGAAATGCTCTCACAGCCTTGGCACGGGAAGCCTGGCTCTGCAGAGTGAAGCTCCGTGAAGCTCGTGCTTTGCGTCTTCCGCAGCAGAAATCTGCACGCTGACTTCTGAGCTGGATTTCTTTTTAATGGGACACAGCTAATGGGACTTAAAGCTTTTGAGAGGTTTCAGTTTGCATTCAACAAATGAACGAATTCTGCTTTCATCTGTCAGAAGTCTCACGCATTTTAGAGCCTTTAAAGGGAAATGATCCGGGGAGGCTTGGCAGGCATTAGGGACCTCTCATTTACTTGCTGATCAGTTGTGTTGCTCTTGGTCTTCCACAGCTTAACTGGGCTGTGAGTGCAAAATGGGGAAAAACTTTGCTCTTGATGTGTCCCTGAACACCCTTCAGCAGTGCTGTAATCAGCCAGTGAGCACATCCCGCTCTTGTGCTTTTCTTTAATGAGTCTCACTTCCATTTGTTTTACCCCCAGTGCTGCACCCTTACCTTTTTTCAGAGACAAATACTATCCAACTTCTCAAACAGGCATGTTGTCCAGGAGTATGTCCATATACAGATTGCTTTTCTTTGTTACCTGTCCCCGAAGTCCCCTGTCAGGGATACTCTTCTGCTTTGTGTTTCTTTGAGCTTTTTTGTCTAACCTCAGGGCATTGAAACTTAGACCCTTTGATATTCTGTGAGGTCTTCACAGTGAAATAGTCATCAAATAACTGCTCTGACATAAAAGTTGGTCTAATCTGGAGGTTAGTTTGACAAATTCAGCAGCTGACCCATCTCATGTCTTACTCGGCCACAGGACTGATTCCACTGTCCTGGAGTCTGTGTGACTCAGGATGGATCTGCATGAGTCAGGATGGAAAAGACCACCAGGGAAATCAGCACAGGTTCAGGCATCTCCCTCTGTGTGCCTCTGCATCATGCCTGGTCCAGCTGATTCCAGCTACTTCCACAACGGCATCACATAAACAGGTTTTGGCAGCCCTAGGAATGTCCAAGCAGTGGCAGTGCAGGACACACTAACCTGTGTCAAGGTAGCTCTTGGCTTAAGTCAGCTCTGAAATCCACCAAGCTGTGGCACATCCTGGCCTTTGTTTGATCTTTTCTTAACACCACCATTGTCCTGACCCCAGTCAGGATGCCCAAGTGCTGCCATATCTTCTTCCTACCCATGTCCTGAGAGGAGACTGGCCTGGACTTCAGTGTCCCAAATGATAAATCGTTAGAAGTGGTAACTCTGGCTAAGCTATGCTGGTGTCTCCACAAGATTTTGGAGATATTTCAGGAAATATTAATGTCATGACATTCAAAAGTAACTTCTGCTCCTGTGCAGAGCATCCATCCTTCTCCCAGTGGAGTGGGGAGAGAAGGATGGATTCGTCCCTCCTCTCTGTCATCTTCTTACTCCCAAAACGAGACAGATATTGGTGTCATCTTTGGGATGTTCAGCTCCTGTGCAGAGAGTTCCCATCAGCTGCATCACACTAGTTCTAGCCTGTGGCAGCTTCCCAAATGCCTTTCACCAGCACAGGAACAACATGGACCTGCTGGAACAGGTTCAAAGGAGGGTCATGAAGATGATCAGGGGGATGGAACCCCTCTCCACCAGGCTGAGAGTTGGGGTTGTTTAACCTGGAGACAAGAGGGCTCTGGGCAGACCTAATTTTTGTATTTAAAGGAGCCTCCTAAGAAATGTGGGGAGAGACTTCTTAGTTGGGCCTGTAGTGATAGGACAAGAGTTAATGTTTTTAAGCTAAAAGACTAGGTACAAGGAAGATATTTTATACAGTATCTTGCCCTATAACCTGCCTGCCTTCAAGGGTTGTGCACCACTGTACACCACCCATCTGCTGGCAAATAAACCACCCACTGTCCTCCCAGTTGCTGGAAGGATTTGGATTTGGATCCTGGCAGCCTTTATCTCTGTTTCCTCGTGGTGCTGCTAAGGCTCCTAAATTTCTGAAGGCTGGTGTTGGCTGTTAGCTGGAGAGTGTGATACAGAAATATCAAAATGTGAACGACTTTCCATTTCTTCAGAGTCTCCTTGGGATTTTCATTTCCTGTGTCTAAAATGGCATATTATTTGAAATGTCATCTCTCTGGCATCAAGTCCTTATTTCCTATGTGCTGCATCTGCCTCATTTGATTGCGCTGGTCTTTCAGCTGCAAAAATATCCGGCAGGGCAGACCTCGCTCCTGCAGTCACATAAAGGCATTACTCTGTTATAAAGGACTGGAAAAATGACTTGTGCAGCCATCCAGGCATCTCAGAACAGCAGCAGGAAACACGCAGGTGGCTTTTGGTGAGCACAAGAGACAACCAGGGGTGAAACAGCAGCACATTGTGCTGGGATCAATGAAGGCTTTTCCCTGTCCCTGTGCAGTGTCAGCCCTGGGAGCTGCCCTGGCCGTGAGCCCCCAGACCTGCTGAGGAGCTCCTTGATTTCCAGTCTGGATGGTGAAACAAGTGAGGATGTTATTTGGAGGTGCTTCAGTAGAGCATCTCAGGGGCCCGTTCACTACACCTGTGATACCTGGGCTCTGAAGGTTCAAAAGGGAAGGAATTTTGCTTCCAGGTGCAGCATGGAACTGTAAAACGAGCAGCAAGTGTTCCTTAAAAAACAAACAAACAAACAAACAAACAAACCCAGGGGGTGTGTGTGGGGAGGTGTGTGCAGAAAAAACCCTTGTATTTAATTATTTCACACGTTGGAAATTAAAGTCTTGAGTGCACAGTCCCGTCTTCTCCCAGTTTAAAAAAGATAACAGAAACGATAAGGCTTTTCCTAGGAGCTTCTGGACAACAAATCCCACTCTGTAGGAGTGATGGTGATGTGCCTTTGTGCAGGGAAATGTGAAGCATCAGCCAAATCATAACAGACTCCCAAAGGCGCCCCGAGGTCTGAGCGGGGCTGGACTGCACTACTGCCTTTACACCTCTGGGCTGCAGGGCAGGCACTCTTTCGGGGCAGTGCTTTCCCAAAAGGACGCCCCCAAAGATGACCAGACCTGCACTGAGATCCAGGGGAAAAGCAGAGAAATTTGGGGGTTTTTAGGCTGGCAGTACCCAATTATTAAACTCAGATAATTTTTTTTTGTTTGTTTTTTTCCCACAAAAAATTAATTAAGGGAAAATTTGAACTTGGTTTAGGCGAGTTGTGAGAGGAGTTGTGGAGTTGAGGCATTAAAAAATTTACCTTCTGTTTAAAGAAGAGCTGTTTTGCCATTTACTTCCTTAACTTATACAATCTAATGAGGCTTTTTGAGCTTTTCTTGTCCATTATTCTGATCTTGCAGAAAACTGTTAAAGGGGAAATGCTTTTATAAGCACCACCAAAATTATATAATCCTGTAAATATTTATTTTTTGCTCAAATAATAAACTTATAAAGGACTAGCCCTTATTTTCTACAAGAATCTCCTGCAATTTAGATTTAACACTCTCAAAACAGACCCATTCTGAGCAATTTCAGAGTAGCTATGTATGATGAGAGTTTTCAGAGTAGTTATGAGTTTTCTTTACATCACCAGTATTAAACTTTGATTTGAATATGAATCACTGTAATATTGTAGGGCAAAGAGGTAACTATAGCTTTTCAATTCCTGAGATACCTCTGAGTCTTTCTGGGTCTGTAAGATTTATTGACAACCAGGATCAGATGGGCTCTGGTTGCCTTAATCCAGACTGTAACACATATGGCTCCACACATATGGATTACAAACAGTAGCTGATACTTACTGCAACTGTTGTGCTAGAAGATTTGCAGCAGGGATCAGGAAAAGGAGAATTATTTCTTTAATCCTCTCCTTTTAGATAATCTGGATAATTTTTCCTCTTTTTTTGGGTTTTTTTTTTTTGTTCTTTTATCTTCTTGAGCAAAATATTGCACGAAAAGCACTTTTCTTCAAAACTTTTCTGGGAAGAAGAAAACACTGGGCCAAGCCTGGGTTCTGGTGTTTCCATACACATCACCAAGGGATGTGGCAGTGGCTGAGCTCCCTGCTGAGACTACAGGACCTTCATGTTGGCAGGGAGAATATTGCCTTGATGCTTCCAGGGGCAGGAAGTTGCAAGACCGGGGCAGCGCCATTCCCTTGATCCAATCTGGGAAGCTGGGTTCATCAAGCAAAGATACATTGCACATTCCATGCTCAATGGGGTGAGTTGCAGACAGAAGATGTACAGCAATTTTTCTTGGCTTGGCCCTAACCAGTGTGTTATTTTAAACAGCATTCTTAATATTAATTTATATGTCAGTGTCCTATATACAGCCACACCTTCCATGCTCTGCAGTGTGATGGAAGTGGAGGCTGTGGGTGCTTTTAGCAGTGTTTACAACAGCCCTGAGGACAGCCTCGAAGGCACTGCTGCATCCCAAGAGGTGCCACTCAGACCCTGGAGCACGTTGGAAGCACAGAAACACAGTGGTGAAAATTAACCCAGAGTCTAAACTGATATTGGCTGTTGGGGAAAAGCAGTGGCTGGTGTGGCTGCTGAAAAAAAACCTAAGATATAAGAAATCTGGTCAAACCCCATCAACTGTTTCAGGTCAGTTGTAAAATGCTGCTCTTTACCCACCTGTGGGCCTGGTTCCATTCAATGGAGACAGGAATTTCCTTCGGTGGTGTGTGCACACAGCATCCAGCTCAGTTGCCATGCAGTCCCAGCTGGAGGATTGCTGGTGTATGTACACACATACAGCTATACATATATATATATATATATATATATATGTATATTTAATGTGTAGCCTGTATTTGAAATCTCACCTACGTCCACACCGAGCCAATTTATGGGTAGATGATGGAAGGTCATAATTAGAATTAATTAGTCCTGTGGGAAATCCACTCCCAAGCAGCTCTCAGCAAAAGGCAGATTGGCAATGTAAGGGGGATAAGCTGTACTTCTAAAGCTCTTCTTAGATATTCTTGTCACTTCCAATATCCCCTGGGGTGTGAGCAGCTTTAATCTCCCACCCGGGGAGCCACCCATTTTATGGGTGTGCACTCCTCGCCAGGAGTTGAAGCTAAAGACAAAGTCCAACACCTTAAAGATGCTGGTGAAATATAGACACAGATCACCCTTGCAGTCTGCTTCCCCAAATCCCGCCAAACAATCCAAATGGAAATAAAAATCTCCATCCAAGCCAAGCTCAGCCCCTGGGATGTTCCTAGGAGCAGAGCTGCTGTTTCTGAAGAGCTGGATGAGGATACAGGGGCGTAACTGGCTCTGTGACTCACTTGCCTGACAGCAGAGTGAGGATCTGGAGCCTGGTGCCACCATCCACTGGACCATGTCATCTCCTACATGGAGAGCTGCTGTGTGGGGGTTTTGGAGAAGGAAGCAAATCCTTCATCACCCCCACACCTTTCCAAGGTTTTGTTGTACAGAAGCGAAATAGAAACTTTCACAAGGACAGTTTTTTTAGTTTTGTTACAAAGCAAACAGATTTTTTTCCAATAATCCCATTCTGTGGTGTTTATACCATCTCTCCTGAAGGGCTGAGATGCAAAAAGAAGGATGCATTAAGAAGCTGCTACTGCTTAGTGCTGGTACCTCAGTACTACCAGTCTGAGTCCTGGAGCAACCAACCCTACATGATCCAGCATAAAGGCATTGCAGAAATCAGCTTTTGCCCAAAGGTGCTTCAAATCCAAACAATTTTAATAATAAAAATAGATATATTTTAAATACGGGAAATCAGAGTTTGCACAGAAAATTTGGACACTGGAGGATAAAAGGAAAAACCTTTCCATCAGAGAAGATAAAATTAGCTGTGGTCTAAATTTCACCGCAGTATCTCATGAGCCTTTGGTGTTCTTCAAATGTCCCACACGTATATTAGTTTTATACCCACTTGAGAATGAAGTCATTTTCACATAGGATTTTTAATGCTTAATTATTCTTCTTTTGTTCTTTGTCACTATCAGAGTTTTAAGTTGTTTAGTTGCTTGGTGATTTGAGTTTTTCGGTTTCCTGAAGAGAGAGCTCAAAGGTGTTGAGGAAAACGGTTCCACCAACACGAATGGGGATTTGCATGAGAGGGCATCGGGGCCAGCTGGACAGGCCCAACCTTCCAGGGAAAAAATCAGTGCCCAGTAAATGCCAAATTCAAACTCACAGGTATTAAAAAGTGTGTTGTTCTCTTCCAGTTGCATTTCTATTGGCACCAGGGTCATACATGTGCACGCACTGGGACACTAACATCCTATTTTTGTCAGTCAGCCAACACACAACCTTCCCTCTGAAATGGAATGTCAGCAATAAGAAAGCCCGGACTGGCTGTGTTTATCTCCATCAAGATTCTCTAGAAAATATATGTGATTTATCCTTATTTGTCTCAAGTTTGCAAAAATGTTAGGTCTCGCAAAGTCCTTGCAAAAGCACACAAAACCGTGAACACTTCAACAATGCTTGCTACCAAAAATCTTCATCTTACTCCCTTTCTCACTTCCTTTTCTCACTCCCTTTCTCCCTTTTAAATTTTATGTTTTTAAATGAGAGGAAATCCCAGAGACAACATCTGTGTAAAATGAAGATCAGAGTTGAGAATGTATTTATAGAACTTAAGGGCATTTTCCTAGCGGGTTGTAATTATCCTTAAAAAGATCATAAACCCCCCAGGAAGCCCAGATATAAATATACACTACCGAAGAATTAAAAGCATGTTAAGGTAATAAACACAGAAGTATCCAGTGACCTGATCTGGCTTCCATCAGATTAAATGAAGAATACTATTGCTGTCAATGGGACATGGATCCTGAGTTAGCCATAGGCTGGCAGGAATAGAGGGACAGTTGTTCAAGTCATTGATCACGGGAAATTGATCACAGTTCATCTCAGGTCTTCAAAGTTGATATCAGTTCCTTGTGTCCTGCACTGCCTTTCCCTATGGTTTTGGGTATCTGGTTCTTTTATGCAGCTTTATAATGGCACATCTTTCTTCTTTTTTTAAGTATTTAATTTATTTTTTTGATTTTAACATCTTGAGAAGGTTTTTAAGGAAATTATTTTCCCTTGACTGAGATTTTCTTAAAGGGTAATTGCAGTTGCATTCCCCAACAACTGTTTCATCACTGAAAGAGGTCAGGCAATCTTTTAAAACCACTGACTACCCAGAATCCAGTATCTCCCATCAAAATGCATTTGAAAATATCATCACCAGTTTAGGATACAACTCCAGGAACCCACCAAAGAAATGCAAGATTTTAGTCTGGAAGTGAGCCCTGGGGCACCATGGCCAAGGAGGCTGAGCAACCCCTTCTTCCCAAATGGGTGTTCAAAGAGGCCAGGAGCTAGCTTGGCTCTCAGCCAGGGGACGTCAAAATCCTTCAGGAACCTGCTGCTTGTCAAACTGAGCAAAGGAAGGGCATCTCTCAATAGGTCTAGGTTAGTAGAACTGGGATGAAAAAGGTGATTTCCAAGAAAAAGCTCAGAGACATTACTGAAACACCCTGAAGTCTTAAGTTGCGGTCAGACCTTCTGGTAAATAGCTTGAGCATTTTACCAGTGAGCTACAGGAGCGGGAATGGCAGAGTTTTTTCCAATTCTTTCATTTTCTTTTTTTTTTTTTTATAATTGCATATTAAAAATTAAGTCTAGCTGGGGCCCATGTCCTCACAGATCTGTCTGGGGAAGCATCACCTCGTGGGTTGTATGAGCACCTGCCACTCCAGCTGCAATGGCTTTGGTAAAAAGAGGTGATTTGGAAAGGAAATGCTCCAGAGAAATTAAGCCCTTTTATACAGGTAATCAACTGAAGTGAGTGAAAGGGCTTTCCCTCCCGAGAGCTCCTCGCCCTAGTGGAAGTGATTCTATAGATGCTATTTTGAAAGCATGTCATATCCATTGTGTTTTGAAACATTTAATTATTTGTGACTCCCTTCAGCGTGGGAGCCTTTCCTCAGCAGTGCTAGGTGGGGTAATGCGCTCGTAATCATCTCCTGAACGTCACGTGGGGTCTGTCGCTGCGGGATGGGGAATCGGGGATGGGCGGATGTTTGGGGGTGCCTGGGGTTCAACACAGATTTATGCTCGTGGTATTTAGCTCAAGACATGCAGGTATGCCTGGGTTTGTGCAGTGTTTTTGCCTGTGCAATCATGCCCATTAATTTGCATTTGCTTTGAAAACGGACGACTTTGGCAAATTTACAGATTTGTATTCACTTTTGCTGTAGAAAAGCACTCATAATGCTTAGGGTAATCTGGAAGAGTTACACAGCTGTATCCAAGGCACTATCAACTATATCCTTAGAGCAGATGGCTCATAAAAATATGCATGTGTTTGGAATATTTGGATCCACCATTCCCAGAAACATTCTAGAAACCAAGCTAGAAATTAGAAAGGCTTAACTGTAGAAAATCAGGATTATTTCAAGAAACCAACTGTTCTCCATTATTTCTTTTAACTAAAATAACATCCAACTTTATCAAAAACCTTTGTGCACTGTACAGAAAAACAGACAGGCTTGGGTTGTGTCCCGCCAGCTGTACACAAGGGATGCTTTAGGGACAGCCATCCCTGTAAGATAAAACCAGAAACTAGTTCTTACTGTTAATTTCCCTACGTGTATAAACATTTCCCAGTGTTTAAGTAAAGTCAGCTCTTAGTTTTCTGCAGAATGGGGGTTAAGTCCCTGGAGAAGGGCGGAGAGTCCCAGCAAGTGGCTGGAAGGAGCTGACCTTTGGTACCTGTGAGTGCAGCAGGGAGGAGGCCGCTCCTGCCAGCTGGGGTGATAATCCCCTTTGCCTCTGGAAAGCGATAGCTGATAAGTCCACACAGAATTACTTGGTCATGTTTATTTATCAACTGGGGCTCTTTTCACCACTAAGTTACTCAGAGTCAATTTTTTGGGGGGTAGGGAAGCTCAATTTAGATTGCTCTTAGGTAAGGTTATGAATTTCTGCTGGCTTCCACTGGGCAGGTATGCAGGTAGGTGTGTTGGAGGGCAGCTCTAAAGGCTTGCCATAGATATTTTTTGGGAGAAAGAAGAGGCAAAAACCCACAAAAACTTCAGCATTCCTGGAATACCTTTCACAGATGCTAAATGCCCTTGTTTTTGTTCAGATTGAAGGAAGAGGCAGTCTCTGGTTTTCTCATGGCTGCTGAGATGCTGGCAGTGCTCCTTGGGGCAGCAGGGAGGAGGCCCACGGCTTTTGTGCTCCTTGTCCATGTCCCAAGCATCCCAGCTTTGTGAGTTACAGCTGTCTCTAGCAGAAGGAAGGAGCAGGTCTCCGAAGCTGGGGCACACTCTGCTCTCTCCAGCTTTGAGCAGGATTTATACCATGAAAAAGACATAGCCTGTGACTGTGCATTGCTGTAGAAAGCCTGGTGTAAAACACATAAATCTCCTGGGCAGCCAATTGTTCTTCTGTGTGCAGAGCTCTCCCACATCACCTCTGCTCTTGATCCATCATTCAGGCAGACTTAAACTGCACTTGGATGCTCTCTCTCAGGACAGGCAGACTCACAGCAGTTTTGTGCTGAATTGGAGTGAGGCCTTTCTGGACCTTCTGGATCCAGTGTACCTGGACACCCTCTACAAGCATGATATAAATATTTGAGCACACATAGGTTTAGGATACATATAGTGAAGGATATAGGTATACACTCATGTCCCACTAAAAGGATCAATGCTTTGAAGCTCAGACTGTAAGTAGGGAATAACACGGTTCTGTGCAATGTTGTCAAACACACCTCAAATGGACACTTTGCCAAGGGTCTCTATTTGTGACCCAGCAACATCTTTGAGGTAAAGCTCCTGCTCACTTCTTTCCTGGACATGCAAAAGCCAGTGCAGCCTGCAACTGAAAGCCCTATTAAGAAATAAAAAAGAAATCATAAGTGGTGATGAGATGTGGTAAGAAGACATAGCAGCCCAGCCAGGGCTGTGTTTCTTTAGTAAGGCTTTTTTCTTTCTGTCTGCTATTTTATGGTTCTTTCCTCAAAAGTCTTGTGTCACTGGGCTGGAGTGGCTAAACAGAGTTGGGAAGAGCTTTCTCAGGCACTGAAAGGGTGTATTCTTTCTGTCCAGAGATAGGAAAGGGAAAAAATCCGTTGCTGTTGACTGAGGACAGGCAATGTCACCCAATTTCTGTCAACAAAGATGTATTTCATCATTTCATCATTTAGACATTGCCCAGGGAGGTGGTGAAGTCACCATTTCTGGAGGTGTTTATGGATAAAGACTTGGTGTGGCATTTAGTGCCGTGGTTTAGTTGTCGTGGTGCTGTTCAGTCACAGGTTGGACTCGATGATCTGAGGGGTCTTTTCCAACCGAATTGATCTTGTGATTCTGTGATCATTTCTGGTACAAATGGGGCCGTGCACATGGGACCTTGGGGGCAGAAATGGCCGTGTTGTAGGGGAGGGCTCAGTTCATGGGGCTGTGGGAAGTGGCCCTTGTGCCAGGGGCATGTAAGTAGCTTCAGACACACGTGGAGTGAGTGAGGATGGAGTAGGCAGAGGAGACACAAAATCCAGTCCCTAAGGTGACATGGAGAGCTCCAGCTTGGGCAGCATCCATGCTCCTACCTTCCTGTTGGAGGTTGTTTTAAGTGAAAATGAAACTGCTTTAACTGAGTCCCCAGGCAAAGAGAATAGCCACGATAAAAGCATGTAGGAACCATCATCCTGTACTTCCAGCCCCTTGTCCTCATGGAGGGATGGGTATGGGCACCAGAGGACAGGCAGAGGGTGAGCAGAGTGCAGTCATTGTACACTTGGCACAGTTGGTGCCTCCAGCTCTGGGGTAAGCTGGAACAGGATTCACCAATCCACATCCCTACTGGTGCTGGGGAGACACACACCAGCTTAAACCTGTCCCAGCCTCGATCCCTGCTGTGACAGTGCAGGCAAAACCCAGGGATTTCAGCTGAAACCTAAGCAGGAGCCTAGGTTAACTGTAACTCGAAGTCATGGCCAGATGGTTACCATCCAGCAGAGGAATAATGAAGGTATTAAGGTTAATTTAACAGGCTTAAGTCCATAGGTGGTCTTAGAGGGATGTAGCCAAGTAGCTGAAACCTGCCACCCCTTGCTTGGCCTGGGAGTGTGCAAGCAGCAGCAGCGGATGGAGCCTCCTGGAGCAGGTTTGGTGCTCTGGAGGACGTGGAGGATTTCCCCAGGGAGCATGGGGGGAGGCTGAAGACCTGCCTTTGCGAGCAGAGAGTGCTGGCAGAGGAGAACAGAGGGGTTTTAGAAATTCTGAGCTTTTAGCATGGAAATTTAGGAAGCATAGAAATTGTCCATGGATTAGAAAACTTTATCTACTGTCATGTATAAGACTGGTTAAGAATTTCCAGCGGGGTTTCCCTTTATCAGTGCTATTTCCTGCGCTCCAGTCACAGCCTGTCCCCTGACAGGCCTGTTGCTGCTTTAAAATTACAACTTTAATAGAGCAACAAGAAGAACTTGCTGTTTTATTTTGAACACCAGGGAGTACCAACTCTTTCAACTCACCTGCCTCCAGGGAGGCAAAAAAGAGGTTCAGGAAGTCAAGGGTGTCACCCCCAGGGAGGAGGTGGCTTAGCTGGGATCAGTGGGGATCATCACCCCTTATCTGGGAACCAACAGCTCCAGGGATGCAGTCACTCAGCCCAAATCTGTATCCCATGGGAATCCCAGCAGGCCAGCACTTTATCTCAGCTCTCTTTCTCTCAGTGAAACTCCATGATGTACTCTCCAGCACTGAGGCCTCCTGACATGGGTGAGGTCTATCCAAGATGGGGTGTTCACCTCCAGCCTGACCTCCTCAGCCCTGCACCCCCCACACCTGCCCAGCTGCCCCTCCAAGGAGCTGCCCCAGGCCCAATGGCACAGGGAGCTGCTTTTCAGTGCCTGCAATGGTGCCCGTTGAGTCTTAGCCCAGACATGGTCAATGGGTCTGAACACTTAAACCTTCTCCAGCACAACAGACTATCAAACTCAATTTATTTCGTATTTTCTTTCCTTTGCTGAGTACTCTGTCACACAAATTAGTTTTTCCCAGGTTCTCTGGCCAGCCAGGCTTTTCTAACAGTATCCAGCATCCCTTTCAGGCAGCCCTTCATTAGGAGAGCTCCTTCGCCCGAGGAAGAGGTGAAAAAGGATGATCAAAGCACATGGGCTCCTCCTCAGTCTCTTTTTGCTTCCTGAGTTTATCCAGTCAACGTTTGAATGCATTTGAGTCCATCCTGCAGAGCAAGGGAGGAAAAGGGCCCTTTGTTTGCTTGTTGCTAAAGCACCTTACTTCTAATTAACAGAGTGATTTAATTAACATTAGGCAGAATCCGCCTGGTTTTGTTCCCTTAGGGGATAAGGGGAGGATAGCAGGCAAGGCAAACAGGTAACATCCTCTTCTGACACTAATTCTCCAGGGCACGGTCCTGATTTCTGAAGGCTGCTCCAGGCTATCTTCTCCAGACGCTTTGAATCTAAGGAAGAAATAAAAAACAGCGTGAATAAAGTTCACATTTGGGGAGGAAGGTTGGTTTTGACTGACTATTTGTTTCCTCAAATGGTGGTGTGGAGTGGGGGGAGTGTCTGAGAGATTAGTAACAACTTCTGGACAGCTTAGAGGAGAACTTGGAAAAACAAACTCAGAGATTTTATTTCTTTTTCAGCTGAAAATGATGTGTACAGTGTTATCCTTTTCTGTCATGCTGAGATCCTCATTATTCAGAGGAAAAAGCACTTGCTGCTGCAGATTTTAAGTATATGGATCAGAAAAGTGTTAACAGACAGCTACTGGTACCAGCCAGGTCTCCACTCAGACCTAGGTACAACAGTTTTATAATACGCTACACAAAGCATGGTAAGTTTATAATATATTCACAGCAATATATTCATGGTCTTTATTAAGTGTGGGCTTGTCAGATTTTTGGCATTCCAGAGAGCATCTCTGTGAAGGAGAGGGCCAGAAATATTTGAGTAAGGCACAAAGAAATGGAACATTTGCTGGGCAGCCCCAGCCTGGCTGCAGTTTGGGTTGTCTTCTGCCTCTCCTCCCTAGCAGGCTGGCAGGGCACTTACAGGGATTGTGCTTCCTTTTGGTTTGGTTAAACCTCCTGCTTAAATCAGCACTTCTGATTTTTTCTTAATGTGTTGCTACCGATTATTGTTGACAGGGAGGGGAAAAATGCCCTTCTCTGAATGCTACACTAGCACAAAATATCCCGTCTTTATTATTTTCAATTAATATTAAGACTGAATAGTGCAGCCTTGGCACAGCCTAAAGTGCGAACAAGGCGAGTTAGATGAGAGATTACACATTTTTGGCATTCTGGCATTAACTAAAATAATTTAAGCTTTGTCTTTGGTGGTGGTCTTAAAGCAAGTGGAATGTGAAGGTGGAATTCGGGACCGGCTCTGGAATACCCTGGTGTGAATTTCTTTCTTTAGAAGAGAGTGTTTAATTCCACATATTAACATGTTGGGCTATTTTACTAAAAGTGGAGTTACGCTGATTAGTTACACTACAGAAGCTGAAGTATGTACATCTGCTTGAAGCAGGCATTTAATGGCAGGAATAATGGCTAACTTTGCTCATGTAACGTTTCACTTTGAGAATCTCGAGATGCACATAACTGACGCTACAGCTGGGAGAGGGTTTTTTTTTTTTAATTATTTATTTTTATTTTCTTTTAAGTAAGCAGAATTGAAGTCGTTTATTTTTTAAGTTACTTCCCCCCCTCATACTTCAAGAATTTCACCTCCTTGCTTATTACAAGAATTTAATCTCCTTCCTTGCCAAAATGAACTCTTCTTCTCCTAAAATAAAACTATGATGAATGGGACTAGAAAGGTAAATTCTTAAACTTTCTTTAAAATGTGCCATTACATGACAAACTTCCCGGTATTGATTAAGCCCAGGTGGTCTGCTCACCCAGCAAACAGATATTTTACAAAGCTTTATTATGCCTCATTAGAATTCAGTCCTTTAGAAGATTTCTAATTATATTGTCTAATAAAACTAAACCTTCGAAGCTATTTGCATATTATATGAAGAAATCTCATACAACAAACTCACAGTGGATTCAATTAACATAATAGCTAATTATATATCCCATCAGCCTTTAGAGTAGCTCAGCATTCATGTTGCTCCTGTTTTAGCCTAGAGCAAAGGAGGTTTGAATTTTCACTTCTAAATATTGACTTTTAACTAATATCAAAAATGATTTGAACACTTTTGTGGATGAAAAGATAATGATTAAACTACATGAAACATTTTAAAATACTTACTTCCAAGTCATTGAAACAATTCCTATTTAAACCTAAACCTTCCCATATTATCCATTCCAAGTCTGTCCGTATTTTATAAAAAAAAAGACCAGATATGTCTAATTATTTTGACAAATGTTTGATTGACAGTTCGGTTATTTTGAAAGTGCCTCCTTCCTGCAGTTACATTTTGTATATTTTTCATTGCACTTTGTAATGCAATTGTATTCTTGGCCAGTTGTGGTATCTATCAAGCAAGAAATTTAGGACTAGATTAACAGAGACATAGTAATGAACAGGCATTTGAGCACCCTATAATTGACTGTTATTAAGGTGTTGTCACAGTAGTCTGTAATGAATTCTCTTGTTTTCTTTGGAAATTGGATGAGATATTCTGGAAAAAAATAACTAAAAAAAAAAAAACCTACAAAAACAAATGCAAAAGTTTCCTTCAACCTTCAAACAAATGCCCCAAAGAAACAAAGTCCTTTTTTTTCCCCTCTTTTTAAAGATTTCAAATTATTTGAAGGTGCTTCCAATTTTGAAATGCTCTGTAGAAAAATCAGGGAGGGAAGGAGCAAATTTTGTTTCTTATGTGAAAACTTTAAAAAAAAATCATGTGTTCATCAATCTCCTCATCAAAGGTAATGAAAAATCATATTTATATTTTTACGCAAGATAGAAGATAAAGTTTGTTGCTGAGTACATGGTTTTCTCCCATTACAATGATGGCTGCCTTTTCATTCATATTTTAATGAGGTTAGTATCTCTGAGACAGCTTTTTCGGGGTGGAGGCCCATGTCTCCGGTACAATTACAATAGGAGTTGCTTTATTGACAAGTACTATTCAAAATCTTCACAGTATAGAAAGAAAGGCTTTAGTTTTCCACCACTTGTCCAAATACTTATTCCTCTCTTACTATTAAAACACTTTCAGAAAGAGCACTCTCAACTGCCTGGAGCCCTGTACACCGGGCAGAGCACAGCTCAGCGAAAAAATACTTCACTATAATTCAAGCTGCATTTATTTCTGCAAAAATTTCCCTCGGTAAAACCCAACAAATAGACAGCAGAAATTAATAGATTGCCTTGGCAGCTTCTGCATCCTTGGGTTTACAAGAAACAGGCTCATATAAATGATAGTTCCTACCCAGATTGTGAGTCTGACTCCAATCAAATGAGGGAAGACAAAGTTATGCAGAGATTACACATCCAATATATAATTTATCATACAGAAACAAAAAACTTTGTAAATCCAACTGTTGGCAAGTTAATCTCTTGTGCTTTTTTTCATCTTCTCTATGTATATGCTATCTCTCAAACACTTTTCATTACTGTAGCAAGGGAATACAGCCCAAACCTAAATATGATGCTAAATAAAAGCCTGAACGACATCACATAGGTGCTAGTACATGTACAAAAACTTACTTGTGCATCCAAAAGGAAGTTCACACAGCAAAACCCTCTCTGTAAATTCGTGGGGATCACCACACAAATTTTGGTTCATTTTTTTTTTCAGATGTTGGGTACATTTGCTCCTGGGTCAGTCCTTGGCTGTGCTGCACATGATAATGTTCAGAAGAAGGGAGTGCCCTGTGTTTGGGCAGGGTACCCATGGCATCCATGGGCTTTGGCTCAGCCACACTCAGCACATTCCCAACCAGCCAGAAAGCCACAGGAAAGGGCTGCAGGAGATGTGACTACACACCTGAATATTGGTTGGAGTACAGGCACGGAAAAATCTTCCTTTCCAGAATCTGCAGAGTAAAACCCTTCTGCTGATGATACTGAATCTCTCTATGTGAAAAGAAATACAGCCATGAAAAGTGCCTTTCCCCATCAACTAAAGTTACTGTCCTGGATGTAAACTTAGAAGGGGGATGAAATTTAGTGCAATTTATTGCTGTAGCAGTCAGATTGCAAAAAAACCCTCAATCCCTCCCAGAGCAACACTGACCTCAATAAAAGTGATGCCAGGGCTGAATTAGACTGTGAGGTCGAATCCCACCTTCTGTCGTAAGGGCTGTAAAACCTTCCTTCCACGTTCACAGGTGTTTTTATTTTTTACCTTCAGAAACTGCCATGTATTTCTTGGGGTTTTTGGGGGAAAGTGCTCGCTCTGTGCCTGAGCTGCCGGAGCCTCTGCTCTCCCTGTCCCGGTGAGAGCAAGAAGCAGCAGAGTTTGGAGCACAAGTTTCAAACACCACTTCTGCCACCAACTTCTGCCTCCACCAGCTTTATTTCCAGTTTGTGAAACACTGTGTTTTCCTGAAAAAAAAAAATATTTGCATCCCAGTGGATGAGATGGAATTATAATAGCAAAACATCATTCTATGTGAGACTGTCTTTACTGTAAAATAAGTTACGCTGCGCTACAAACAGAGTTGGGATCAAAAGGCTGCTGTCTTTTTTTTTTTTTTTTTTTTTTTTTTTTTTTTTTTGTTGG
>VZRJ01006418.1:195211-227711 GCA_013397565.1 Ptilonorhynchus violaceus
GGGGGGTGGTGGTGTCCCTCACCAAGTGAAATGCCTTTTGGAAGGGTTTCCCCCCTCCCTCAATCCATGAATGTGGTTTGGAAACAACAGTGAGGCTGGGCATGAAGTTTAAGTAATATTTGGTAGCATGAATTCTCAGGCAGCCCCCATTCATCCCCACGCTGTGCAGGGCAGGGAGAGCAGAGCGAGCCGAGGGCTCCTCGCAGCCGCCCTGCTTGTTTCTGGCTAAAAAAGAAAAAAAGAAAAAAAAAAAAAAAAGGCACAGTACGAGTATCCTCCTTTTTTTTCATCCTTACAGTGGGAAAGTATCGTAGAGGAGTATGAAGATGAAATATTCTCACTTATCGCCCAAGAGGCAGACTATCTAGCTGACAAGCTGTGCAGTGAAAAATCAGGTACTGTGTCTGATGTAACATGTGCTCTCTCTACAGCCGTGTGGGGTTGGGTGTTTTTTTCAAACCCAGCGTACTGCTTTGCAGGAGAAGTGGGCTGTTGTTGAATAAGCAATGACACTACATGGCTTTAAAAAAAACCCCACCAAACATCCCCTTTCTTAAAGGCTTTTAATTCTTTTAATTCTTTTGTGCATATTAATGCAGCATAATTTGAGCATCCCAGCTAACGTGGTGTGTTTTCCTCCTGGTGTTACAGGATTTTTTTGCTCCTTGTCTGTCTGCACTGTCATTTCCAGGTCAGAAATGAAACTAACCCTCTTGCAACAAAATACAGGCATTTGTTTCTCCTGTTTAATTGCTACTTACAACCACTGAGCTGGACTGGGAGCCATGAGAGGGCAGGTTTAGAAATGTGCTGTTCATTTTTAGGTGAACTCTTCATTGCCATAAGACAGGAGTTGTCCTTAGAAGGGCTGGCCAGCCCACTGCCATCACCTGCAAGGCAGAATGTATTTTATAATCATTTAATGTTTTGTTTCTCTGTAAAATATATAATTCCAAATAAGTAAGGCCTCTTTTCAATCCTGACAAAGTAAGAAAATGCTTCCAAAAATTAATTATAGCTTATTTTAAATCTTCCTCCATTGCTCTATTTCTTTCCCTCATTTTCAGTGTTTTGGGGTTTTTTTTCAACTTTTATTTTCATTTCTGAAAAAAAGTACATAACTTGTGAGACCAAGTATTATAAGATTACAAATGAAGTTGGGTTATCCCTCCTCAGCGTGCTGCCTTTAGTGCTAGAATATGCATGAAAATATCGATCTCTGTATCAACACTTGTAAATATTGGTTTGTGGGTTTGAGATTTGAAGTCTGTAAGCATTATTTGAGATGTAAGAAATGGGGCCCATGAAAAGTACTAGAGGCTGGAAAAGAAGCTCACAGAAATAAGTTTGTATACTTTAAAGCACCAGGGTATTTGTAATACTTATTGAAAACACGTAGTCTGGAGCACTGGAGAACTCCATCTGTAAAGACACAAAGTTCTGTCTGTAATCTGCTTGGACAAATAATCTCCAAAATATAAACTTTCCAGACCAATTTGGTTTACTACAAATATTTCTTATTTGTCATCTCTGCCATGGTGGAGCTACTCTCGGTTGTGGCAGAACAGACACACTGAGTAGCAAATTATTTTGAAAACAAGATACTTCCTCCAAAATGGACGGCAGGATTTCTGGTAGTGGGTTTTGCACAGAAAAACTTTCTGGGCATTTCAAAAACAAAACCCAGAAGGGTCTGTGGGATGGTGTAGAAAAATCATCATCTTCCAGACTGATTTTCTCGGAGGAGAGTGGGATAAATACCCTTTCCTTCTTGGGTCCCCTCACAGCAGCCTCTAAACCTTTTGGACAACAAATTGCAGTTTTTTGCATCTTCAGTAACACTGTAAAAATATTTTCCAAAGGCGCAGGCAAAATATTGATATGAAAGTATCAAAGCCCACGCTGTTAAAAATCTCTTTCTTTTTTTTCCAAGGATATGCTCAAAAGCTTTCTCCCCCCTCCTTGAAATACATTTTGGGTTTAAAACCCACACTGTGTTTTCCTCCAGCCTTCTCCATCAAGAAGATAATTTCCTCCCTCCTGGCAGACGAGATTGCTGTAACTGCACGTTAACCTCCTTCACACAAATATCCCCCTGCATATGTGCAGGGCTGCTCTTCCTCACTATAAATAGTGGTCCGCAGAGGGGAAACTAGTTTAGTTTTCTTCCTGGCAATTAGCACAGATAAACAAGCTGCCATTTAATAAACAGAAGTGCAAGTCCTCATCGTTGCAAATGTAGGGTGCTTGCAAAAGCAGCGGGAACACCACAGAGCGATGCTGAGCCACCCTGGCATAAAATAAGGGCAAGAAATTAATCTGCCATTCCCCGTATCACCCCATTGCCCATTTAAAAAAATGTCAGTATGTTAAACAATAAAGGCTAAAAAAAGCCACAGGGACTTTTTTAAAATTGAGTTCGCTCTACGCATAACATGGGATGAAAATAAATGTATTAAATTGCATTAAAAATAATGAAAACGTGTTTTCATAAACTCTGCGGCAGGCAGGAGATGGCAGAGGAGCACAGTAATACCTGACAGAGCAGGAAAGTGCCTGCCTGGGTTTTTCCAGGGAAAATAAATTCAGACACCGGTGGCACTGGAAACGGCGAGTCTTCGAAATTGTGTCAGGCTTCACGCCAGCCACGCAGCACTAACATATAACTTACCAAAGCCTCCAACTCACAGAACACAATGAGACTTATATTATTAGGTCTTATCTATGTTACAATGGCAATTTTCATTAATACGTTATATTAAAGCAATATTGCATTCTTATCATCCTACTGTAAATTATTGGCTCTTTTTATGCAGAGCTCCGCGTGTTCATTCAGAATGGCATTTTTAACTTCTTTTTTTTGGGTGGGGGGGGTCCGAATTATCATACTAAGTGACAGAAATAGTATAGAAAGCCTCTCCACAGGCCAGTTGTAGATTTTGATGCTGTGGATTTCACCATAAAGCAGGAGAAAAAAAAAAACAACAAACCAAGTCAGTGATGTATTCATTTCATTATTATGCTTTTAATTTTCTTTTAAAAGGCTGTGTATGTGAACATGGCTTATTTCTTGTGGGCCATTGCAGACTTAATATTGGTGTAATCAAACCCTTTTTATACTGTGCTGTGGTAAAGTAACAAGGGTTGCAGTTTTCTCTCAGCCTACAAACATGACATTAATGGAAGTCCCATATTATGGTAAGAAAACCCCTTCTCTTCAAGTCCCATTTAGTACTTTTCTAATATCATAGCAGCTTTTTTTTTTTTTTTATGGCTACTGGAGGTGGCTGTTTCTTGTTTGATTAAAAAGTGGGAAACTTCAATAAAGTCTTTTAGCATGATCAAACCGTTTGATATTTACAAGCATAGATCCGTTCGCTGTCATGTATTCTTTGATCATGCAAAAAGTCTCAGTGCTAGACAGGCAGGCAAAACCTGCTGAGACGCACCTTCAGATCCTCTACTATTTTTACAAGCTTAAAAAAAAATCTAAAAGTTAATTTTCGAGGAGATTACCTTTTTTTTTTTCATTCCCCCCCCTCCCCAAACAGAAGGCGCGGTTGCCAGTCGGCCCAATGGAATAACGCAGATTTTTTTTTAATTGCCCTTTAATTTTCTTTGCTGATTGCAATCATTTTCTGTGTGCTCTTTCTGGGGTTATATATATTTTTAGTTGTGGTGGTTGGGGCTCAGTGCCATGCCAGCAGCATTTAATTCAGGGTTAAATGGTGTTATGTGAAGGCCAGTAAGGAGTCAGAAACCAGTTAAAGCTTGTGCTAATGTACAGACCAGAGCCAGCTGATTTATAAGTGGAAAATAATTTAACACCACATATTTTATGAGTGCTGAAAGCTACTGTTTAAGGAACGCCAAGACTTCTCCTACATAATTTTCTTTTTGTGTGCTCACAGCTATAAGAGTGTTCTGTTTGGTTAAAATCTTCTAGTCCCCATTTTATCTTAAAAGTGACTTACCCCATGTGTTTCTTTATTTAGCTGTTTGGAAAGTTTGACTGTAATTTAGGCACCCGATGTTGAGTTATACAAAAGTGAAACAAAATGCTCTTATTCAACTGCAAAGAAATCCAGAAGTCTTTTTCTGCACAATTATCGCTCAAACTATTGTGTTTTTGCAAACTGATACTTTCTAGGAGGCTCATTCCCAGTGAGAACTACTCTCCTGGAGACTTTAACAAAGCTAGCAGCTACATCAATTAGAAGCATCTAAAATGTCTGTTATGGGTATGTGCAGAATATTAAGCTGCCATTAAGTCGTTTACTGCTTACCTTAACACCCTCTGCAAGACTGTGGTTAAAAAAGGCAATATATGGGGTGAGAAGCTGTAGTTTAATGTTGCCACAACACTCTGGAACTACGTATTTTCTCACATTTTTCTCCCTGTGCAACTAGGAAAAAGAACAGCGGAGAGACAGATTAGCCTTTGCGTCCCTGCCTTGCAATAGGATCTGTGAGCACACATTTCCCCAAATGCTACAAGGGACTGGAGGATCCATATCAGTGGCGTTTATTGAAGAACTGGGCTGTGACACTCCTTGTTTTAAAATACGAGGTTTGATCTAAAAAAAACCATTAGATTTTAGCTGCAGCAATAAGGTTATACCGGGAAGGCAAGGGAAATGAATTTAAACTCTAACGTGGGCCCCTCTGGAGACAGAGACAGGGTATTTTCTGTGTTTATTGGTGTCTTAGGGTACAATCTGCTGGGGCCTGTTCTCCAAGGCTGATCCATGGCCAAACTCACCCACAGGAGCACCAGCAAGCGCCCAAAGTCAGATGTGAAACTCACCTGGGCAGCGACAGGTTCCCCATGAGAGCTTGGGTGCTTCCTCGGTGGTTTTCTAGCAAGTGTTGAAAACAACTCCCTAAACTGTGTTCATGTGATGTGGCAATCATTGGAAAGCCCGGAGTTCTGGGGTAATTTTTCAATTCAAATAAGTGAGAGTTTTCAGGGCTTGGCGAAAATGCCCTCTCGCATGGGGATGCACCAGTCGTGTCCGTGCCCTGTCAGGAAAGAGTCAGACACTGAATTATTTACCACATTTGAGGACAGGAATTGAGAATAAATTGCTTTACTCTCTTTTAAAAACATCCTTCTTTATCTGTTTCAATAGAGTATATCCAAAAGAGCCTGACTCACTGTCAGCGTGTCATGGTTATGCCTCACGCTCTTCCCCATTTCTGATTTATTGCTCAAAGTTGTTTAACATGCTTTAATTTTCACCTTCACACATTCAGAGGTCGAAGTGCTTCAAGAAGAAAACCTGTGTTTTCCTAGTTTGAAAAATATATATTTTTGATTAAAGAAACAGGTACTTCCAGCAAAGCATTACTCTTCAGGACATCAGTAAATCACAGGGAACTTTTCCTGCCTTAGGTGCCTGAGCAGAGGCTGCTGCTCACAAAGGTTGCAGAAGAGATCAGCTCCTCATTTCAGACTGAAATAAGATGAGAACACCAGTTTTTTCCTTGTGTAATCAATTTTTGATATTATAATATCTCCACTGGTTTCTACTTTTAATCTTTGAATGTGCCCACATTCCATAGGTTTTTTTATTATTATTTTAACTGTTTTTCTGTTTCCAGTATTTTGATATGAAATGTGCAGAGTTTTTGGTGAGAATGTGAAGTATAATGAGGAACTGGTTTTTCAACCTTATTTCTATGTTCAGATTTTTATTTACCCCAAGGTATTCTTCTCACTTGTGCCGCTTTTCACAAAATCAACATCTGATTGTCACAGAGTTGGGGTCTGTAAAAATTGAGCCTCCTGCTTTAGCAGAAAAAGATAACTAAGAGAGTTTCAAAAGACCTATTATTTTTTTCATGTACTTAACAGATGACCTTTTCATCTGTATTTCCAGACCAGAAAGAGTTCAGAGTTTATAGCTAAGAGCTGCAAAGTTTCTATCCCTGTTACTGAGATGATGAAGGGAAACTTTTGAAATAATCTGTCCTTTTAAAGGTGAAATAACTTAGTAGAATGTGTGCAGTCCTTAAAACAAGCCATTCCTATAAAATTTCCATATCAAAGTCCTACTGATCCCGATATAAACATTCACTCAACATGAGCACCACTAGTGTAATAACTTTTTTTAATTAAAGCTTTCTTGCTGAAGAAATGGCAAAAAACATCAAAATATTCCCGACAGAGTTTGTGCCTTTCATCACTGGGGTGGGTTTTTTTGTCCAAAATATTTATTAATCAGTATAAAATATTTGGTCACAAATCTCACCCAAAGATGGGACTCGGTTCAGGTTGTTGCTGTGTCTCCAGAAGATAAAGTGGGAGAATAGCTGCTTCAGGCTCCAATACTCAATGAAAGCACTGTTTAAAAAGATGTTAACTACTTAGCCACGGTTTTAAGGTGACAAGGCTAGTTCATTCAAAGCAGTAGAATATTTAGAGTAAAACTAAGCTTTATAACCAAGAAAAAGTTCTGAAAATACATAGGACACCTTTCCTACAGATTGAGTAACCACAGAAGAATAAAAAATGATGAATTGTATCATGAAAGACAAAACCCCTCTCTGATTAAAAATCTGTTATTGTCACGTAATTTTAAAGTTTATGTATAGATTTTTGCAGTATTTCTAAAGTTAAATGTTTCAACAATAACACAATCCATCCCTCAGTGCCTGTAAACTGTTGGAGCTTCACAGAAGCCATCAGAGCAATGCTGGTTTACAGCAGTTTAGCGTCTGCTCCCCTAAATCTGTTACACAAAGATTTCTCGTCTGATTTAACATTTTTTTAAAAGACTGAAGTTTTGCTGTAGGTGGAACTTTTTCTGCCATATCCTACAGACAGACCAGTTTTGCAGAATGCTTCGTCAAAGTTATAATTTGAGTATCGTGGAGCAGCAATACTATATAAAATGGAACTAATGCCTTTAGTATTTAAAGAAGACTTTCTTCACACTTAATCCAATTCAACACCTTCTTTGATGTGTATGTAAACAGCGATTTTTAAAGAAACTTTCAAATATTTGAACTCTCTTTCTCTTTCATTCTGCTTCCAAACAGCCAGTCTATGCTGAGGTGAGTTCTTTAGTGTGGATACTGAGCTCACCTCACACACAAAACCTACAAATAGCTGGCTCTGTTTAAAGTCTGAGAGCAGGAAAATGTTTCTTATTGCACCTAAAACTAAGACATTTACATATCAAATTATTGGGAAAGGTTTGGACTCCCCTCCTATTTCCATTCTGTTAAATCTGTTGATTTTTGAGTGGGCAGAAAAGACAGATTTGGTTCAAAGTGTGTTTAAAAAGACATATATTACCAGGTCACATAAAAGGAAGACAGCTACTGGGAATCTCTGCAACTACTTCAAAGTCTAGCTAATTCCCACCTTATTTTTAATCATATATTTTTCCCCCCAAAATTTAAAAATATTTTACCTCTCTCCGGCATCCTCTTTTTATCATTCAACATGAAAAACCCGTAAAAGCATCTAAGAAAATTGATTATGCAGGAGAACAGCACAGTGCAAGTTACTGGCCATTACCAAAAGATCAAAATAAATAAACTAAAATGGCAACAGGGAGTAACTTTTGGGGATTTTTTCCTTTGTATTTTATAATAGAGGGAACTTTTGTTCTTTCTGTAACAGCGACTGGTAAATTATTTCAGGCCAGGTGTGTTAGAATTTTCTTCACTGTCCTTTTAAAATTTAGGTGCTGTCTTGTGCTTTGATATGCCCTCAAAATGGATCACAAGCATGCTCTGAAAGAGTTCCTGAGTAATCTGGCTGGGTTGTTTTACTGAGCATCAGCTCCTCCAGTGCTGGGCTCGATGTGGGCATTGAACCACTGCGCTTGGCGTGGTCTGTGCTGAGAAAACACCACGAGGTGATAGCAGTGAGGTGAATGTCCCTCGGAAGGAAAGCCTTTCTTTAAATTATGATTTGCACATTTACACATTTGCAATCTGTCCTTGAATTTCACAGTGAAAAAAAAAGCTGGAGAATTTTGGTGTCTGTTCCTTTTTGCATCAGTGTTAAGATATGGGCCAAATTCATCCCTGTATCACCCCAGTCTCATCCTGATGTAACCTGTGTGCAGATGGGGCAATGCTGTAGTGGACCACATCTGATACACAGTCTCCCCAGCCCTAGGGTATTTATTTTTGGGATAAATACTCAGCTGGTTTCACTATCACTTTATTGAAGCAGATACTGAGATGCAAACTTAAAATTTGTGAGGCCCTTTGAGAAGCCAGACTCATCTCGGGTTCAGTAAAAAGGGCTCAATTTAAAAAAAAGAATGAATGCTTTTTATTGTCTGTGAATTAGCAGATCAGGTAAAATGATATCGTATATGATATATGATGTGACATGACATGAACTGCTTGGAGTCCCATCTATCCAGATATTTATGTAGCTGTCCTCAGCTGGTCCCCTTAGCTCCCGCCAAGAAATGAGCATCTCAAAACCAATACGGAAAACCAAGGAAATATGTCCTGACTTCAGACCCTGTCTTTTCTCCCTTATTTATCTCACCCTACTCTGATGAAGTCAGAGATGTGTCCAAAGGCATAATCCAGCCTTTCATCAGTGCAACAGAAGTGTAAAGGTCATTTCTAAGAAAGGAGGACCAGATCTTTGCCCAGAGCTAGTAGCTTTAGTCTGTTGACTTGGGATAGAGCTGTCACATTTGACCTGGGGAGACTGGGGTTCCCCAGTTCACAAGGACTGTTAATACAATCTTTTATAAAACAGTTAATTTCATTCCATGCCAAATATACCAGGCAAAGAACACTTTCCTGGTGGCAGATTTTATTTCAAGTGTGGCTTATGCTGAATGAGTGGAGGTCACTAAGTTCATTTTACCGAGGAACCAAAAATGGATGAAGCAAGATCCTAAATGGGCAAGATCACTGCTTTATTTATTAAGATAAGCCCTAAAACGAGGTTATTCACTAAATGGTCATATTTTTTATTCGTATTTGTCTTTGTGGTCTAACATTTGCTCATACTGATAGCTTCATCAAAATACAGTTTTTAGAAAATGCATCTTGCTTGTCACTGTTTCATTGACATAAAGAACAAGCATGTTAGGATTTTGTGAGCAAAATATTAGCTCATATGGTGTTCCTAATACATATGAAGTTTACCAGAAATGAGAAGAGCCAGATTCGTATTAAATGAAATACTATTAGTGGGTCTTACAGCAGGAGCAGTGAGGAATACCTTGTAATTATGGTGCACACATCCAAGTGCAGCATACTTCGTTCTGGAGGCTTAAGTAGGTAATTAGCATCGTGGTTATGGAGTTGTGAGCGATCTTAAATTGTGTTGGTCTCTGAAAATGGTCCTTACTTTTGCTGCTGGGTTGGATACAGTTCTAGAACAAGTCCCTTGGAGTTACCCACTGGGCAGGAGCACCTCTGCCACCAGTGGGGTGGAGGTGGCAGTGGGAGACCAGACAGGGGTGGGGAACTGCGCAGGGAGAGAAAAGCTCTTGGGATGCTACCAGGGGCACAGAGTGAGCGTAAAACCAGCACTTACACCTTACATTGTCTGAGCAGGGGATTTCTGAGGCTGGATGAGAACGAGGAAAGCTTTCAGTGAGGGGAGAGCGTGGTGGGTTAGGAAATACCCGCAAAGCGGAGTTGCTGCGCTCGGCAGGTTCCCCACAGCCGCGGCCGTGCCGGAGCAGCGCTGCAGCGGCGCCGATCGCTGCACGAGCCTTGATTAACAGCACAACTGTGCTTAATGCAGCACAGGTTAATGCAGAGCCCTTCGTTAGGAGCGCCTCGACGAGGCTGCGTGCGAAGGAGTGAGAGAAAAGGAGAGACCAATGCACAAAGCTCATTTAAACCGAGCGAGAGGCTTTGGAAAACAAGGATGTCTTCGTGCCTTTAACCGTATTTACAGACCTGGCTGGTTTAATGGCATTCAGCAATAAATTCCATCGCCTTCGGGAGCAATTGATAAAGGTTCTGGTAACCGCCTGCTCCAATCTACTTTGGGGAATGTTAATAAACCAGTACCCAAGGACTCCTAGGTGTATGCCGTGGAATAGAGGGAGCTAAATGTCAGCTAATTAAGCAGAGCTGAGACCACGAAAGATCTTCTGAGTTAAAAGTTAAATATTAATATCGGTTTCAAACTTTATGAAAAGCTGGCTTAGTGGCAGGGAAGCAGAAGGGATATATATCCAGCATGTTCATGACATTTTCTATTTCTAGTTAACCTCGCAGCCACATTGAAAACTAGCTGAAGTTTTCTTAAAGCAAATTCTGGAAAAGCAGCCAATAAGGAATTATACCAACCCTTGAGGTGACACAGACATTAATGAAGGAAGAAAGAAAAAGATTTCAATATGGCAGTGCTTCTTACACGGTGAAAAGAAAAAAAGGAAAAAATTCTTCCCTTCCTTGTCATAGTAAGTGTGACATGAGCACCAGGTGAGAGTTCAGGAAGCCTTGGTGCCTGGCAGGGCTGTACTTATCTGACTGCACGTGTTGGTCGGTTCTGCGAATTCCTGTGATCGGGGCCGAGCTCCAGCCAGCACCAGCCTTGCAAAAGCACAGGAGCAGTGCTGGGCTGCCGCTGTTGTCAGGGCCAAACACACCAAATATAAGGCCAGCACCAGCCATTTGCTGTTGACCAAGGGTTGGGATGTAATTTTCAGCATGACACTGGTGCTCATAAAGAGTGGGGAAGTCAAGGTTGGGCACTGTGCAAAGTGTGACACAGGTTACCTTGCCCAGGTTACCTTGAGCTCATCTGTTTTGTCTTTGAGTTTCATTATGACTGTTGCTCATTAGGAGCTGTGTTAGAGGGTGGCTCTCAGCCCTGGTTGGGATCGGGATCCTGTGCATCCTGTGTGGCTTTGCTTATCAGTATACCTCGTGTGTGTCCTTCCCTCCTAATTCCCCCATTGCCAGTGAATTTCAGAATGTAAAACTGAACTATCTAGGTTTGGTAGCTTTTATGGTTTCAAATATCTTCCTTCCTTCCTTCCAGTCCCCTGTGCTTAATCCCAGGGCAGGCTGTGGTGCCAGCCCTCAGCCCCCAGCCTCTGATGCTGCCTTTCCTAAAGAAGCTTCCCAGGAATAATTAAATCCCAACACTCACCTTGTACTTTAACACTCACCTACCTCGAATTGGCTTTGACTTAAGCCTCTGTGTCTCCTGGAGCATTCCTGGCCATGTCTTACCCACATGGAAGCAGAGAGATTCGTGGTCAACTGAGGATGGCACAGCCTGAGAGGATGGTAATGATGCCTGCATCCAAGGGAGTGGGAATATGTGAGGTTGGTTTTCTCAGGGTAATTTGGCTTTGACTTTCAAAGACTTAACTTTACATGACCAGGTAAGATCATAAAAGGAACTTCAAGGTATTTGGTATCTTCTGAGGCTGAGTCATGTTTCATACAGCCTTGGACTGTGCTCTTCCTCAGGGCAGCCTGAACGCACCAAAGTGCTTTACCAGGGGAATAGCCATCTTTCAAGCTTGAAACGAGGGTGAGAAATGAGCTGGTGGTGCTGAGCACAGCCAGGACAATCCAAGGCAGCACATGATGACAGGCTCTGGTCTGAGCCACGCTTGTGCTGGGGACACTTGGGGGCACTGAGAACACTTGGGAAGGACGTGAACTGGGGCAGGTTGTGGTTGTGAAGCTTTCTGGTACAATAGCACAGCATAGTATATAGTATAGTGCATGGGGAAGTTCCCATTTTCAGATTGTCTCATCTTCCCAAAACGAGTGACCCTCACACTTCCCCTGTGTTTGTGCTTCTCCTGTACAGTCAATCCTTAAATTCTCAGGAAACCCACCTGTCTGCTGTCTCCCAGGTTCAAAAGAGGGACAGATGAAGATCTATCTGCCTGCAACCCTTTCCCACACAGAACCTCTAAGGAATGAGAAAGTGGTATCTTCTCTCCATGAGAAGAGGAGTCTTTTTAGGTTAAGACTGCTTCTCCTTCATGGGGATTTTGTCACTCCGGTTCATTCTTCCCAGAACTGGTGCACTGTGGAGGGTTTTAAAAGTACTGCAGGAGAACCTTGGAGAATCACATATGGAATAAGAGAGAGCTGCTCCCTCCTTAGTGGGAGCCAGAGTCTGGGACACCAGATGGGATGCAATGTAGGCACGAGCAGTCACTCACCTCTCACTGACTTTGCAAAGTCTCCTTGGTGGGAGATGTTTCTTCATCCTCCCGTCCAATCTGCTTATTTGAGCCACCTTTTTCCTTCTTCAAATAGTAATAACAGAGCTCATGTTCTGTATTTCACATTGGTACAAAACTTAATGTCATGGGCCGTCTAATTTCGAGGGTTTCCTGAAATAATTCAGTGAGGGAAATAACAAAGATTATCACAGTCTCTGGATGTTGCTCTTTGGGAAGGGTCTTCCATCTCTCCTGAAAAGCCTACAAACAACCCTGAATATGTCTGGGAAAGCCCTGCCCTCATGAAACTGAATGAACAGCTCCTTGATCCATCTGAAGATGATGATAAAAAGACAAAACACAAATAGCTGAGGTCAACCATCTGATCTTTCACCTTTGTGTGCAGATGAAAACGCAGATTCTTAACCTTTGAGCCCTTCAAATGACTTTCTGATGCGCTTCAGCAGTGGCAACAAGACTTAAGCTGCCACAGTTCGGGGAAAGTCTGCTTGAAAGCCTCTTTTATACTTCACAGCTTTGGATTTTAGTTCTATATGACAAGTGGTTTTAGTAAAATATTAGTTTACCTGGACTGGAAGCTGATTTGTCATGCCTGCATTCAGGAAGGCAGGTAGGCTCCAGTTCCTTAGCAGGGTCTCAGCAGTTGGTTGGTGTCTGTGTGGACAACTCTGCACCTGCCCCACAGAGATCAAACCTGATCTTGACTGTGCTGGAAATTAGGAAGGCTGACTTTTAAGCAAGTGAAACACACAGGGAGAATTATCACAGAACCGTGGAATGGTTTGGGTTGGAAGGGACCTTAAAAATTATCCAGTTCCAGTCCCCCTGCCATGGGGAGGGACACCTTCCACTAGACCAGGTTGTTCAAAGCCACATCCAACTAGATTGTTGTCCAGACACTTCCAGTTGTCAAAAGCTGTAAGGAAGGAGTGATTGTATGGTCTCATGGCAGACCTGTCCTTCTGGTCATTTATTTATTGGGTGACTCAAGGAAGAAGAGCATCTAGCTGAAGTTTTGTGGTACTTTGGATATAGCTTGCATGTAGCCAGGGCCACCAGAGGTATTCTGAGATGCTCTTCAAATCCCCATGAGGAGTTACCATTTACAGCAATGCTTCCAGGCTTTTTAGACTCTGTATAAGCCACAGGTTTGAGTGGAAGGTCCTGTTTGGATAATGTTTATGGGGATATCTCCAGAAGGTATCCAGAACACCTTTCAGGTAGTGTGTACTCTCTTCCAGTTCCACAGACACTGGGAGGAGGTGGGGTGTGGTTGTGACATTCATAGCACTCTCCGAAATGCTCCATTCCCTTCTTGATGAGACTTATTTTATACCAGGAAAATTTCAGGGATTTGCCTGAACTTAGTCGTGATGCTCACAGAGGAGAAATGAACCAAACTTCTTGACATGATTACAAGGAAGAGTTTTTCTCATTGACTAATTGTCCAAATAATATTTCTGACTACAGCTCTTTGTTCCACAAGAGTGTTGCTCTTTGCCAGGCTTTAAATTTTACTTCCATGAATCCAGATAGCAGAAATGCATCAACCTCAGTGGGACACATGGGCTTCATTTAAAACACATCTCAAAAAAATCTAAGCTTTTCTGTTTCAAAAGCCTTTTTCATCATTCTCTACTTGCTGAAGGCAATTCTAAGAGGTGCTTCAGACAGAATATAGGAATTATCTTAGACTTTTTAAGAATGGATGATTCTTGGAAAAGCTAGGTTGTATAGAAACACATAAAAAGCTGAGTTTTCTGTATAAAAATTCATTAACAAATCAAGGCATCTCATCTAATATTTTGAGGGTTTTTTGCACAATTTATGAACAAATGAGCAGATTTTTTCACTGACACTGCGTGGACATTGTCCATATCAACATGAACATCTTTCTACTTCTCTGCAACTTCCCAGACCTAAGAACAGTCTTTTCATCATCAGGTCCCATCTCTAGCAGCTGTTGTTCAGGGTTACATCTTGGATGATGAATGAATTATACCTAAAATATACAGGTTAGGTTTTCTCTTTTTAGTGTATTTCCCACCTTCTTTCCCCTATAGAGGGGAAAGATCTGAAAAAAGCTTAGTTTTGTGAAGGAAAGCACAAAGGTCTGCTCCTGGATAGCATGGCTCCAAGCTTCCTGATGGACACAATCCTTCAGAAATCAATGAGTGGGATTTTTCAACTTTAGTTCTGCTTTTTGTGCCTCTGAGGCTTGGAATCACAACAACCATCTCGACAGCCAGCCCTTCTGCTTCTTCTGTAGCAAACCCAAGACCATCCAGATCAGAAGAAGCTTGTCCACAGAGGTATTTCTAGCCTCGGAAGACATGGATCCTTCCACAAAAAACAGCCGGGAATGGAATGGTGTCAGGTGGGTGTGTCTGACAAGTAGAAGACGGAAGAAATCTTGGGCAGGGTTTTACACTACACAGCCCATTCAGTGCTCCAAGGTTCACAGGTCTCTAAAGGGCTCGGGTTTGGTCCTTCCCCTCTCCACAAATGAAGACTCTGTGCCACTGGCCCTTCTAAGTCAGTTGTGTCCTTCTGAGTACCTTTGTCTTCTCCGGGGAAGGCTCCAAATCCCAGGGAGACGCAAAGAGGGAAAGCCGAGGCAGGAGCCAGGCTGTAGGAAAGAAGAAAAAGGTTAGGGCAGAGTCAGGAAAGCTGAATAAAACCTAAGGAGCGAGGAAATAGAAGAAGAATAAAGACAAGAGGTGTAGTGTGCATCAGGAGTTAGAATGGGACTGACTACCGAAGGCACAGCGGGTACCAGGAATTGGAAGGAGGAAAACCCAAACCAGTTGAGCGCAGGAGCAGGGAGGAGATTGACGTGTACCAGGCAAAATTAAGTACTGTTGTTGATGGGTTTTTTTCAAGAATGACCTTTTAGAGGAATTTTTCATAAAAACAACTGAACAAACTAGCAACATTGCTCAAAACTAAGAAAGTGTTGACTGTCCTTCCCCCAAACAACCATGACAGCAGTGCAGGTGGTACAGTAGCAACTGCTGTGGGATGCAGGAAACACTGGGCTGCACTTCTTTTCCCCTCAAAGGTGAGAAAAGTTATTTACAAAATCAAACAGAAACCAGTAATTTTACACCGATTTATAGAGAGAGAAGAGGAAGAACTCAGTTTATGGAAAAAGACAAGGCCAAAATGCCAACTCAAACGGGGACGCCAGATGTCTGTTTTACAACAGCCTGTGACAGAGCTGGTGGTGAATACTCAGACCTGAGCTGTGCCTTGAGAGGGTTTTGTGCTGTGTCAGCCTGCTGCGACATTCAGACCTCGCCCCAAAGGTGACGTGCTCCAAAATCAAGAGACCTCTACAGAGACTCCAGCTGGCCCCTAAAAGCCTGGCTGGAGAAATGGATGAACATTTGGGGAGCCTAATTTTGGCTTCTTCCCTCTGTAGCACAAAGCTGAGCACACAGGTGTGTGCAAGAAGGAAAGCCTTCTTGCTGCCCATGCCCAACCATCCCCACATGATTTTACGTGCTGGAAATACATTTAGGAGGCACCCTAAGTAAGGTCCAGGAAAGGATGGCTTTTATACTGACCCATTTTTCCATCACACCTCCCAAGAGTCCCAAGTGTCCAGGAGCATTTCCAGGCAACCCCACCATGGCAGCCTACATGATGGGAAGATCTTTAGTTCTGGGGATTAGAGTTCCTGCCTTTCTTAAGGCTTCTACCAAAGTTTCTGAGGAGATGAGGAAGCCCTGGGTCCTGCCGGGAGTGGGACAGGAAGAGAGGGTGGGCTGGGGTGGGAGGTGGGAGATGGGAGGAGAGCCAGCTCTGGAGGGAGCCGGGAGCTTTGTGGGGACATGGGTGACAACTCACTTCTCCCTTGGGGTCCATATGGAGGTTCTGCCCACCCTGCACATGCGAGGCTGGGGAGAGGAAGGCCTTTACCCTCCTCTTAACTCGAAGACCACCATGCTAGAATTGATGGTGCCAAACGGCAAATTTTCCTGTGAAATTTTCCAAATTTTCCAAGCACCATGGATTTGCGTCACAGCCCCCGCCTGGAGTGCTGGTTCCCTCTGTCTGGAGGGGCCTCTCCTCTCCTCCCAGTGACCCCCAGCAGAGCGGCTTCCTGCAGCCTTTGATGTGATGGCTGCAAGAAACCCACTGTCAGTCACACGCTGCGTGCCTGCACTGCAGGTCCAGAGGTCTCGTACTTATTCATTCTCACCACAGCTCCAAGTCTTCATTTTCTTGCCCCGGGAAAAGCGCTTAATTATTTATTTGTGTTGGGCCCAGGCTCATAATACTTGGGTGCACACTACAAAGCGAAGGACTATTGCTGGCTGCCACGGCCCATCAGGCCCTGCTCACCCCAGGCCCCTGACAGGATAACCATCCCCATCGACTGCACATTAAGACACACATTAAGAATAAAGAAAGGTGAGGTTCTCCGTGCTTGTAGCACTGTTGAAAGTAATGGAGCTGACATGCCCGGAAAAGTTAACCTGCGGTGCCTTCAGCGGGATATCCCCGGGGACCTGGCTGGGGCTGGGGCAGGAGACTGAAGCCGGCTTTGCTGTGGGCTCTGCCATCCCCAGCAGCCTCAGTGACACCTGGCCAGGACATGCCCAGGTGTCACAGTGCCACCTCCATCCGCTGGTGGGCACTGCAGTGTGATCCTCCTGGTGCTGGGGGTAGGAGGTGCTACTGGACACTGGGACAGCATAAAAGTTAATTAAAGCTGGTGCTTTCGGAGTGTCATTTAATGCTATTTTCCTTCTAGCTGGAGGAGTTCATCTCGGCAAGCCTGAAACTCCAGTGTCCCTGCTCTGGGCTCACTGCTCTGGCTGGTGTCTGCCAATACCTACAGAAATGTCCTCTCCTGTGTCCCTGGGATGCCTGAGAGTTTGCCAGGTGACCTGTCTCATGGCATGCTGCTGGTGGGATCACCATGAAGCCAGGTCCTGGCTGGAGCAGGTCAGATCTGCACTCCAGCTGGTTGGGGCTGGTAGGGCAGGATGGGAAGCACCAGGGATGGTCAGGGTCTGGGTCACACCTAAGAGGAGCCTGCATTCAAGCTGTTATTTGGAGTCAGATGAGAAGCACAGGTTCCCCCAGGTGTACCACGTGTTTGGGTAGGTGTCCCTCACCCTGGTGCTCCTCTCTGTTGGTTTGCCTGAGAAGATGGATGGAATTGCATGTCTGTGTGGAAAGCCCTCAGTGCTGGCAGGGAATTACACCCACAAACGTTGAAATATTCATGCAAAAACCTTTTGTCAAGGGAGGTTACCACAAGGCCTTTCCACACAGCATGGCCAGGACTGGACTGCGGTTGATCCAAGTGGTGGGAACACCCAGCTGGCCCCTAATGTATCCACCCACCCAAAGGAGACCCCAAGCCTGCTCTGCCCATGCCACACTCGTCTCTGGGCTCCCCCCAGGCAGCCCCCTGTGCTCACCCTCTCCACTGCTGCTCCTGCCAACTGGAGTCCTGCACCACAGGAATCCAAGGGGGAACCTCAGGAGATGTCTACTTTTTATCCTACCTTTGAGAGTGATATTTTTCTTATTCTTAAAGCATAAGAGCAGCTGCTCCTTTCTTGCAGCCCCTTGAGGCTCCCTTGCTGGGGCATGTGTGCTTTGCAGCTCTCTGCTCAGGTGGCAGGGCAGGAAATCAGCAGTGCTGGACCACAGCGAGGTTTTGCTCCACCATGAGCTGGAGCTGGGTTTGAGCAGCAGGATTCGTTAATCCTTTGCAGAGGATCTAAAAAGCAGTCGGATGGCACTGGAATTATGGCACGGGTCTGGGAGTCCAGAAAGCTCTCTGCGCTGCCTGGCTCTGACACTAACTTCTTACATGACCTCAGGCATGTCACTTTGCTGATTCCTACCTTGATCTCCCCATCTGGCAAGTGCAGATAATTCCGTCCTGCCCCGTACGGCTGTTGGGAAGATAAGTTCGTCATCATTTTCCGAGGTGCTGCGATGCTACGGGAGATGGATAATGGGACAGACAGAAAGATAGCCAGATAAATCAATCTGCTCTCATTCGGGTGAAAGCAGGCACTGCAGGTGCAGCGTTTGAGATTAATCATCAGAAAAATTAGTTCCCTCAGTATCTTTTCAGAAGGAAGAAACAGCCGTAGGGCCCGGTCCTGAGGAGAGTTGTGCACATGAGTAACCTTAACTTGAATTCAAAGGCAGCGCACAAGGGAAACTGCTCATGTGAGCAAGCGCGCGCTCCACTTGCAATTTCTGAAAATGCCTAAATAAATGATGTGTCCCAACTGACACATGTCCCTAAGTCACCGGGATGCTTTTAAATATTTCCCTCAGACATTTATTTCTGCCCTTTATTAGCCAACTTCTTTATTAGCAGCTGGCTTCCTGAGAAGCAGTGGGGTACAGCTTTCTTTGCAAATACAATGAAAGGAAAATAAACACAAATATGTTGCTGCGGGCCCTACGCACACTGTGATTTTATATATACTACAATTGTATTGTTAATTTAAACTAACCTGTTACTCTTTCAACATCATATGTTATATCTTTGCCCTGTGTGAAATCCTGAGAAGTATATTTATATTTTCTTTTTTTTCTCTGTTTGTTGTATCAGAAAAGGGGAACTTTAAAGGCAGCAAAGTGTTTTCTGAACTTCTCTACCACTATGTCCTATAGGAATCACTTTTTTTTTCCCTCCAGATCAGAACATGGAGCCCTTTAACAGACCAGACTGGAGTCAGAAACTGAATAGGGTGATATATTCAGTTGCCATAGTTGCCATATGGTGCCAACATTGAATGAAATAAAATAAAAGTCCAGAAGGACTGGCAATCAATATTGGGGCAGCCCGCACAACGCTGACTCTGGGACAAGACCCCCAGCCCCGGCAGAAGATGGCAAAAAACCTCAACCCCAAATGGCCAAAAAACCTGCAGCAGAGGCAGAGGCGAAGTCTCTGCGAAGGGGAAGCCAGAGCAGCGCCGTGTTGGGATGTGACTGCGCCCGGGAGGCGCGGGAGAGCCAACCGGGGCCTGCGAGCAGCCATGGAGAGGGGAAACTCATCCGAGCGTGGAGTGGCGAACAGTGGGAACAATCGCCAGGACACGAGGAAGCGCGCCTCAGCCCGGCTCAGCCGCGTCTATCCCGGGTGGACAACCAGCATCCAGGGTCTGCTGGCATCAAAGGCAGCTCCGAGGGGACCGGGGGCCCAAGGATGGGCAGAGAGAGAGAGGAGCTAAAACCAAGGGGATGTGGACAAATATGACAGGACTGGAAGGCATCGGATGTGGGCTCAGGGATGGGGGAGATGGTACAAACCTTCTGGGTTCCCATGCGTGCTGTGGAAAGGGTGGCTGGGAATGTGGTGTTCTACAGATGTGAGCACAAAAGATTTTAGGTGGTAAATGAAAAAATAGAGGAAAAAAGAGAGGGAAAAAAATGAGAGAAAAAAAGTCACCCACCCCCAACTCTATCTAAAATTTCGTATAGTTCATCATTCACAAGGAGTTACAAGATGCTCGCTAGGCTGAGCACATTTCAGAGCATCCTCATATCAATATTTCTTCCACTTTTAGTTAACAGAGCCCTCCCATTCTAATTAAAATAGCTTCATGAGGACTGAGAGTTGATTCCAGAAACTCAAGCTATCAACATTGGCAGGTTTATATATATAGAAAAAAAAAATTAAGCTACCAGGAAACCAGCACCCAGGAGTGCCAATATTATCAGGAAAATTAGAAGGGCTTTGAAATCGCTCCCAAGTGGCTTGAGGAACTTTGAGCTGCATCTGCTGCCTGCACAAAGCAGGTCTAAGGGAGTAAAAGGCTGCAGAGATTTACCCTGCACAGGATCTGCCCCTTGTTTCAGATATATTCGGGTGAAATGTATAAAATGTGCCAAAACATTGGCCATGGATCAATTGTGACCTTGCAGCTGCAGTTGCTGGAAAGCAATTTTAAAAAATGGACGCTGAAGCTAACAAAAGGAGCGGCATCCCCTGGTCCTCCTGGAAGTGGATTTAATTCCAGAAAGAAGGCAAAGTAGAGAAAAGAGCCTGCCTGGATGTAAATCTTTGGGCAGGTATTTTTTATACATCAGTGAGGGAGAAATCTGGTAGATCCAAAAGGGTTGGTATGCGCTGTGCATACTGTATTTAACAAAAGTCTGCAGAGGAGAAGGAGGAGGAGGAGGAGAAGGAGGAGGAGGAGGAGAAGGAGGAGGAGGAGGAATACTGTACAGCCACCAGTGCGAGGGGAAGCAGGGGGACTCCTGCAAGAAACCATAATTAAGCTGCAAGAGACTCCTGCTCCTCTCAAAATGAAGAACAGAGAGAACAAGAAGCGGCCAATGTGGCTTCATAAGGGACTGTGCAAAGATCTGAGGCTTTAATTTTTTTAATTAAAAAAAAAAAGAAAAAAAAAGGAAAAAAGCTGTAGTCAAAATTAGAAAGCAAGAGGGGGCAGGGGAAGGAATCAAACAAGCATACTCAAATTCAGTTAGGGATTATAGGGAAAATAATAAGGATAAGGGGGGAAAAAGAATTTGAAGCTAACCAAAGAACTTTAAAAGGGTTTTAAAATGTATATCAAAGGGAAAAGACATTCTAGAGAGACGGCAGGCCCATTAATTAATTAGAAGGGGATTAAATTAAAGGTGAATCAAAAACTGTCTGGACTGATGAACTTTAAAAAAAAGTCCTATTCTTAATAAGAGTAAAATTAATTGAGGCAATTTTTGTAGGGAGGTCAGAAAACTTAGTAAAATAAATAAGTAAACAAAGGTAAAAACAGTGGGAAAACATATAGCAAATTATCTGTTTAATTTTTTCCTGCTTTTTGGTCATGGGCTGTCTGAAAGGGTGTTACAGTTTTCTGAGGTGTCAGTTATTAAATACTCTTGCATGGTGTTTTCTGAAAATTGTTTGTGAAGGGCGTGCTGATGCCAAGTTGCTCACTATGAGCAGTTGCTCCTCAAACCTGAGGTTGAGCGGGGGCATCTGAGGGGACAGAGAGGTCAGAGTCTGTGTTGGTCTTCCTTGAGCCAGGGGGTGGAAGCCTCCCCATCAGGAACCAGCTTGCCATCAGCCAGCCTTCTCCAGCATCACATCATCAGAGTTTTTTTCCTCAAATATTCTTACATATTACTTAAAACTGGCTTTTCACAAGCAGCCCTACAACAAACCTGTTTACCCAAATATCTACAGGATCTGAAATGGAATTTCTTGAGGACAAGCGGAATGAAAAAGGCAATTCAGTCTGGTTCTACAAAATGTGGCCAAATATATATAAACTACCTAACCTGGATTTCTTCACCACTGAGGGAATTAGCTAACAAATTTCCTAAAGCACTGCCACTTTATTTGCTTTTCTTAATGAAAAGCTGAAGAGCCATAGGAAAATTAGGAGGAAGATGTTTTGATGCCAGAAGAAACTGGTCAGGTTTTTCTAGAAAAGAAAACAGATCTACTGTACCAATTCAAGTAAAGGAACAAATATTATAAAACAAACATCTGTTTGAGCTTGTCTATGTAGGGAATTTGGCCAAAATATGCCATTCTGCCACCACCCACCATCCTGCATTCCTGGAAAATAAAAAATAAAAAATAGTCAGACTAAGAAATAGCTGCTCTGGAACACCTCCCCCTGTGGACAACATCCCCAAATAAATGAAGTGTTGGTTCCAAATAATCACTGTATCTTCTGAGTGGAGTTTTGTAGAAACAAATGCTTTTTTACTTTAGAGCAGATTATCCAAATATTGTATTTCAGATGTTGAGACTGATTTTATTTCACTGTAGATATTCCAGGTATTTTTCTCCAGGTAGATGAATCCTTGCAGCCAGGTCTGAAGATCTTGGGAGCCAAAGTGCATCTTTCCCTTTACATTGGTGGGATTGGGCACTTAGAGGTTAACAGAGAAAAGAAATAGCATGGATTTACACAAAGCAAATTTTGACCACTGAAAACTGAGTTCCTTTTTATAGAAATAGAAAATTTGTGAATTCAGGTGTGATGCTCAAAGTATGTGGGATTATTCATGTGAGCACAGTTCAGGACTGCTCAATTGGGTCCTTGGATTTTAACAAAACAGTCACTGCTGTCACCCAGCGTCTCACTCCCAACGTTAGTTCAGATTGATGTGGCTTCAAACGTCTCTCAGCAGAAAGAACAGAGGAACAGCCACAAGCTGAGCTGGGGCAGCCTCTGGTGGCATCTCAACAGGGCAAAACCCTGGTGCAAGCCCTGGCCATGCAGGTGAGGATGTGTGGATGCACTTGGCGGCCTGTGATGGGTTTGCTTCACCAGTGACACCGGGTGCATCCTTTGCCCCACGTCTCTGTCCCTCCTCAGCACAGCCCCACTGCAGGTCCCTGCTGCACGCCAAACAGGAAGGATGCTCTCCCTACTGCAGCCAAGCTAATGGGTGTGCCAACACCTGCTTCGTCCCAAACCTGAGCACTATTGACTCCTAAAAGTTATAAGCATGTGCTGAAACAATTCGCTGAATTGGGAGCTTGTTTACCCAGCTATTTCAGTGATCCAAAGGAAGAAGGGAATGTTTTGTGGATGTAATATGCAAACTAAACTAAGCTGGGTGGACTTGAAAATCCCAAATATGAGAGCAAAATAATGTAAAGGAATCTGAGAAGGCAGGAAAAATGAGTGGAGAATAAAATGAGATTCAACATAGAAAATAGAAGTTACGACATTTGTGGGAAAATAATCTAAACCCCAGATATTCAATCAGCGATAAAAACCCGAGAAGCCGTAATGCTGCGAGAGATCTAGAGATGATAGTGTGGAGTAAATTAGACATGAGTTTGCCTTGAGATATGGCAGCAAAAAAAGGCCAATTTGATTTGGGGCTGAAGACATCACAGCACGAGGAGGTAATAGTCCGTCTGCATATGGCTCTGGTGCGGTAGCGCCTGCAGTATTTAATTATGGGCACCATATTACCTGAAAGATAGTGACAGATTGAAAATTATTCAGAGGAGAGCAATAAAAATAGTTCAGAGGCTGGCAGGATTGAGTTATGAAAAGGCAGAACAATACAGACGCAGAGTCCACGCCAGAAGGTGCTTACCCCCACAAGCAGGGGTGTGTGATGGCAAAGCTGGGTCTGCCTTTCACCTTTTCTTCCTTGCTCCAACACTGAATCGGTGTGTTTGTGGTCCCACAGCATCAGCATCTGGTGAGGGAGTGGGCATGCAGCAAAGTGGCTGCAGGAATTCGTGGCTGCCAGACCCACTTGAGATGTGCATTGAGAGACAGGAGCAGAAAAGAGAAGAAAGAAGAAAAGATCAAATATTGGAGCTGAGGTTCATGTCACTGTCTCCTCTGAAGCTCCTGTTTTGGGGTGCTAAGTCAGGTCGCAAAAAATACCCCAGAGAAGGGAGAGTGAAACCCAGGTCATGGCTTGGTGGGCAGCCCTTGAGTGCAGCGCTCACTCCATCTCCAGCCCAGGGCAGGAGGGAGGCAGCAGCAGCCAAACCTTTCCCCATGTGGCTGATCAGCCTGTGAGCTACCATGGAGAGATGGGTGGAAGCTCCTGGGTAACAGCAAGTCAAAGAAAAAGATGGAAATTAGAATGGAAATGGGAAAGGCACTACACAAACAGTGGAATAGAGGCATGCTCAGGGGAGGAAAGGCTGAGAACAGAGGGATGGAAAACAAGAACCTTTGCAGTTTGAGTACCAGCACAACTGAAAATCTGGAAAATTGATGCTTTTGTGCCTGTTTGAATTTTCCTATTTCTTTTTTTTTATTTTATTTTTTCAGTGGTGTGTGAGTGTGTTGTCAAGATGGGAGAAAGTGGAGAAAGGGCGCTTCACAGAAGGTGGAGGACAGGAAGAGGAGCCAGGCCAGGGGAGCCCAGGTACAAGGAAGAGTCTGTGAGAGTTGTTACAAAGGTTTGCAGGGGGTAAGAGGAGACACTTTTAACTTTCTTTCTAAAAAAAAGAATTTGCTGAAGAGAAATACTAAGTAAGAAAAAGCCACAATGGAAGTTCTTTGTTGGGGCTTTGTGTGGGAACATCTGGTACAGAATGTTTGCAAATATTGGCAACATCAGGGACCAATAAGACAAAGTAATGGGGTGCAGTTCAGAAGAGGGGCTTTCTGCTACCAGAGCAAATGGGGATGTTCTTTTCCAAAACCTTCCTGATATCCTAAATCATCCTTTGATGAACCTTGTCAACAGAAATGGTGAAAAGCACAATTTAAAGGTATGAGTAGTGGGCAAATATCTCGTAAACAGAAACAAGCTACCCGGTGTTGGTGAGGGACCTGGCAGTGTTGTGTACCTTGAGATCACCTGGCTGTGAGGTGATAACACCTCACTTCAACACAGCACCCGCCCTTCCTGATAACACCTATGGGTGTTTGTTTCAGTGTAACTCAGTCCTTGCAGATCTGTGCTCTTTTTTTACTGTGCAAGAGAAGTGTTTGGTTTAACAGAGAGGATACAGACAGGGTCTGTTTGGCACACAGACCCCGGCAAGCAACTTTTCTATCACATACAGTTTTATTCCATCTCTGAAAGTAACGTGACATCAGTGCTTGGGCACAGATTCATGCTGTGTCTTTAAGGTTTCCCTGGATTTGGGGCATGTAGATGCTGCTTTAAAAGCACTGTCACTTCCCGTATTTGAAAGTGACTCTTTTTCTGAATAGTATTTCACTGGGGATTGTCTTTGAGACGAGAACAGACCTGGATGAAAAGAGTGCAGATTTACACACTCCTTCTCAAGTTGAGCTACTGTGCAAATGTGCTCCATTCACATCCCCCTCCTTTTATTTTCATCTCATAAATTTAAAATACATTTAAGATTTGTACAGGTTTCCAGCAGCCCTGATAAAGACAAAGACGTTTGTCCCTGTAACAGGAAAACCGGTTACAATACAGGGCGAGAGGCTGAGCCTGCACTGCTGGATCTGCAACCAGCAGCTGCCTCCCCCTAAAGGAGCCTCACCAAACCTGGGCACTGGCTAAGGAGAGCTTCTTCCAGCCTTTCCATGTCTTACCCAGTGCCAGTTTAATATAAAATACAGATTCAGTGGAAGGGCCAGGATCCTTCCTCCCAAGGATCTCCTGTCCTAAGCCGTTGGGCTGTGACCTCATGAGCATCCCTCCCGCAGACTCCTTGCTCTCCTGCTCCAGCCACCCACAAAGTCTGGTGCTCATTGTAATGACCTATAGAAAAAATAGATTCATAGAGTGACTTAAGTTGGAAAAAACTTCTAACATCATTGAGTCCAACCATTACCCCAGCACCACCACGTCCACCACTAAACCATGTCCCCAAGTGCCACATCTACATGTCTTATAAATAGCTACAGGGATGGTGACCCCACCACTGCCCTGGGCAGCCTGTTCCAATGCTTGACAACCCTTTCAGTGAAGACGTTTTTCCTCATATCCAATCTAATCCTCCCCTGGCACAACTTGAGGCTCTTTCCCCTTGTCCTACCACTTGTTACTTGGGACTAGAAACCGACCCCCACCCAGCCACACCCTCCTTTCAACGAGTTTTATAGAGTGGTAAGGTCCCTCTGAGCCTCCTTTTCTCCAGGCTAAACAACCCCAGCTGCTTCAGGCATTCCTCGTCAGACTTGTGCTCCAGACCACGCACCAGTTTTGTTGCCCACAAGCAGGGAGGATGGGAATGCATGTAGCAGGATACATACCTCTGTGCAAACCCAGGTGTGGGAGTGAAGTGAGCAGGATCACAGGAAAGAGGGAAGAAAGAACATGGCAGATACCGTCTGTAGGCTCAGGCCAAGCCTGGAAGTCTCATTCCAGATTTCTTATCGTCTCCTATTGATATCAGTGCTTAATGCCTTTGTGGTGTACATTAATAAATACCTTGGTTGTTCATGTGTGATTTACACTTGTTTGCGCGTTCCCAATAAAGAAAAAGTTTTTCCTTTCCTTTCCTTTCCTTTCCTTTCCTTTCCTTTCCTTTCCTTTCCTTTCCTTTCCTTTCCTTTCCTTTCCTTTCCTTTCCTTTCCTTTCCTTTCCCAGTTTCCAATAGAAAAAACAAGATTTTGCTCCTTTTTGCTGCAAAATCCCAGGTGTGGTGGGGTTTTCAGTGCTCCTTATCTCCTAAGAGGGCTCAGACTCATGGCGCTGTTTCAAATGGGTGTCTGAGAAAGTTCCCTTATAAGCAAATAAATTTTACCATAATAACAAAAAGTTGCATTTTCCCTGCAGGAGAAAGGCAGTATCGACCAGTATCTCTCCTCATGTGAGAACATGAAGTGACCTTGGGGATACAGTGGACTTCAGTGTTGAGAACCAAGGGATTTATGAGCCATTCCACAGGGAAAGGCAAGTTTGATTTCGTTGCTGAGCTCCAGGGAACATATTCTGGAGATGAGACTGGCAAGGGGTGCACGGAGTGAAAAAACAAGAAGGTTTCTGCTTTTACACGTATATAATGTAATTTGCCTTCAATTAAGGTAATCATTCAATTTTCCTGTTTAAAAGAAATAGATAGATAGATAGATAGATAGATAGATTAAAATATGGACTGACCTGACAACTGAAATATTGATAAAGTGTGGGGAGAATGCCAAAAGAAAAGTGTTTCTCCTGATGTTTAGAACAGAAAAAGTGGCTACTTCTAACAAAATGACAAAATGCCCTTGTCTGAAAATCCCAGCCTGACCAGACTACTGTGCAGTGAAGTTAAATGGTTCGACTTCTGTGGTGGCAGACATGCACTGCTGCAGTGTTGGGTGCACACCCAAGGACATGGACATGCTGTGTCCCATGCCTGAGGCAGGTCCTGTACCTGGAGCATCCCCCACTGCTTCTCTAACCCAGCCTCGAAAACCTCCAGTGCCAGATTTTTTACAGTACTCCCAGGTAACCTCTCCCAGTGCTTAACTCTCTTTATAGTTTGACATTTTAGCTAATATCTAACCTACATTTTTTTTTCCTGCAAATTAAGCTGATTATTTCTCGTTCTACCCCCAGTGGATCTGGAGAACAACTGATGGTGTTTTTCTCTGCAACAACCTTTTACATCCTGGAAAACCGTTACCCGTCCTCTCTTTCCTAAATTAAACAAACCCAGTTTCATCAGTCTTTTCTCACAGGTCAAGTTTTCTAAACTTTTTCATTGTTCTTTCTCTTCGTTCAACTTTCTCAATCCTTTTAAAAGACTGGCATCCAAAATCAGAAACAGTCCTTGAAATCCAGCTGCTGCTCAGACTGATGTTAACATTAACACATTGCAGGAAGGGATGTATCCTGGTTTTTTTTCGTATTTCTCCAGGTTTTTTTCCTATTGTTACCTATTCAGTTTGTGGTTCAGCACAAGCCCCAGGTCCTTTTCTAGAATATCCCATTTCAGTAATGAAACTCTGAGGGATTTTAAATGCATTTCTCGGTCGTGATACCACTGAGGTTTGTGAAACGAAGTTGAAATGAAGGTGGAAAAGCTCTACCTGGTGCAACACAAAGGAACGTATGTAATCTTTTTCATTTCAGTAAACTCGCTTTTAAGACGTCTAGGTTTTAGCATCAAAGACCTAATCCTCTTCAGAAATATATATTACAACATAATAAGTATTCTTTAGGGCTTTGGAAATCATCCCTTAATAAAGTCATACCACAACTTGTAATGTTACAGCCGATGTCAGATGTTAAGAACTCTGCAGTATAAATTAACATACAAAATCTTAGCGCATGGATCAGGTTTTCCAGGTACGTGGAAGGGCTTGCTATGGTTAATTTGAAATACAGGCGATGCTGTTCATGCATTCATACCCTGTTGGCTTGTTAAAACTGAGCAATTTTTTTAAAAAAACCTGAGTATATTTATTATTTCACACTTTGCACTTCACTGCTTGTGGACAATTTCGCTCCAAACTTCCTCCACATACATTTTTCTAATAAAAATAGTAGGATGCAAGTACATTTTCCTCTTATACTTTGTGTTAAAATCAATTCAGAACAATCCTTTAAGGCATTTCAGGTTTGTTCAAGGCTTTTACTTATTTTGACTGATTTTAATTTTGAAAATTCTTATACTTCAAGACTCTTACACTATTAAAATAAGGTTAACATGATCTTTTTAATGAATCCAGCAATTTTAATGAGCACCAAAATCGTGTTCAGGTCAGATATTTTATACTGCCTTGGTGTAATGATAAATCCAGCCACGAAATTAAAAGCAAATCATACCTCTTTTATTACTGTGTTTTCTTTTTCATTTACTAGTATAATTATTTTCCAGATTTTCAGTAATCTTAAAAGAATTTTAAATTGGCTATTTATAGCTGTAAATCATTAGACATATTCAACTAAAAATATTTGAGGGAAAAAATATATAAAATAGTGGGATTTATAATCTCTGAATAAATAATTGTAAAGGCTCTACTTTTGGTTAAGCTGTACAGGGTTTTCCTTCAAAGAAAAAAATAAAAGTTGCTATTTTTCAAGTTGCAAAATGCCAGGAATAAAAAAGACATTTTTGCACTGACTAGCCATTCCTTTTCAAACTGTGAGATGAGAGCAAGAGAGAGGAGGGGTTTTCTGGCCTCCGTGGGGTCCAGAGGGGCTGTGTGGAGCCAGGGGCAGCACCACCTGCAGCACCCAGCCCTGGGTGGCTTTGGCCCTCTCACAAAAAAGCCTTCGTGCTCCCAAACCCTTCGTGTACATGTGTGCATATGCATCTGTGGTAGAGATCTTACACGGGGAACCTTCGGTGTATCTGCTTGAAATGTTCCCATCCAATCAGGATTTATTGCCCATGTTTTTCCAATGAATCATTGCCCCTGTACGTTATCCAGCTGGTGCGTATCACACGTTGGCACAACATGAGACACATTTTCTTTTTTCCCCCCCCACAGAATAAATTTTAAAAAGTGGTCTATCTCCTTTCAAATGTACTTCTTCTTCCCCTTTTTAATTATATTTTTTAAATTCACAGGGGCAATAAACAAACACCAAGGAGACAGTACAACTTCAGTAGCTCTGTAGACACAATGATATTTTCACAAAGCATTTTATAATTACTGTAACAGAGGCATGTCTATCATGATCGGAGTGTATCAGCTCTTGTGAATACTAGAAATGTGCCTGGTAAGATGCAAGTAAGAGCTTTCCAAGTAATGGAGGTAATTTATGCACCCTTATTATGGAAACATTTTCAAGCCATTGTTTGATTTGGGTGTAGTTTGCTTATTTAAGCATAGAATGTCACTCTGTCATTTCACACTTCTCCACCATCCTCTCTGTTGATTACACTTTGTCTGAGACACATGAAACAATTAGTTATTGATAGAGTTTAAGGTTTATGCATAGGGAAAAAACAGGAAAATTTGCACATTAGGAAATGTTGTCTCAGCCAAAAAAAAAAAAATGTGTTACAAAACCGTATAGGAATATTCATCCTGGAGATATTAGTCCTGGGAATCTAGTGAGTATTTAGAGCAAATACAAGGAGAAGGGCAGCCTCGTATCTCCGCTAGCAGTGTCAATAGAGAATAGCAGTGCTCACCGTGTGCTGGAGAGAATGGTCATTCTAAAAAAGTGGGCATGCAAGAGGGTTTAGTTTGATGAGGATCAGTGCTCATCCTGGAGAAAATAGGGACAGGCAGGAACCTGCCCACCTGAGCCAGTTGTGTCGAGGCTTTTTCATATTAGGATTGCATATAGGATTCAAAGGGATTGCCAAACTGAAGACTGGGTGCAAAGGGCGTTAACTCTGTTGGCAAGCCCAGAGGTGGCCTGGGCTGATGCCGAGGTAGCAGCTCCACAGGAAGGTGGCTCTTGGCAGGATGAACCCTGAAGATGTAGGACGCAAACCCCTCTGCCTCCTCAGCCCTGTGGCCTCTCTCCATCCCCCTTGTCATGCGCTGGCCTTTTTGTCCCTTGCACAGCCACGGTGGCTGGTTCCCACCCTGGGGAGCTGGCATACAAGCGACACCGTGCCCGTGATGACGGCGGTGTGAGCGCTTGGCTTCCCATCTGCCAGCCCTGCAAACCTCCCAGGGATAGAAGACGCAAGCTCAAGCCTACCCTGCTTCTATTACCTGCCCGCGTTTTTAGGCTGCTCTAATTTGCCAGCACCACGTTAAGTGGGTACCGCACGGCTCACGAAATTAGGGAAGCACAGGTGAGCGCACAGCATCCCTAGCAGATCCCTTCCCAGGACTGAGTAGCCAGCGGGAATTCCTTGAGAGGTCCAAGGGAGTCTGGGGCATTGGCTGGGAGATGGAGACGAGGATGCAGCCCCTCCGCGTTCGCAGTATCACCTTCCTTTTTCCCCAGGCGACATGATCAGATATAACTATAATTATAGGTATGTTGTCATCTGAGCTGTTTGTCAAGAGAGTTATGTGTTAACTATGAATTGCCTGGACTGCAGCAATTTCAGGCAAGCCTGAATCCTGCTTGCAGTTATCGCTCTTACATGTGAGCGGTATTTTTAGCATTTATGATTACAAAAATCTCATGTTTGAGCAAGATCTGAGATAAGATTTTAAGACCCTATTTGTCTAATAGTCTCACTGGGATGTATTACCAGCGAAACCGTGTGGGATGAGGTTATAAAAAGTGGTCTCACCGCTCAGGAGATGCTCTGGTTTCCGAGTGCAGAGCTGTGAACCGAGGCACAGCTACTGCCAGGCAGACGATCATTGATGTCACTATTTAATGAAGTGACAGTTGTCCTTCGCATGGGACGAATCCTGCACTTCCTGACGTATGGAATGTAACTCCCCCGACTGGAGCGCTGCAAGGAGAGACCCCTGGGGAGCAGTTAACGTCTGTGGGGACCTGAGTGTCCTCTCCAAATCCCAAACTAGAGGGGACCCTGCGCGGGAAAGGTCCTCCCGGGTGTATGTACTAGTAGGTCAACTGCTTTGCTGGTTTATTCCCCTATGGGATGAGAGAGAATAATTGGGGCTACAATTAGCAACAGAAATACGTGTGCTTCTGAGGAAGAAAAGACATCATTGTGATGAACACTTTAAAGTTGGATAATCACTTCAAACTCTGACTCAATCTGCCAGTTTGGGGTTTGAGTAACATTTTACCCGGGGCAGAGTGAATTCATGCCCTACAGGTGGTAAGGGCAGGTCCTCTCCCCTCATATTGTTCTTCTTACTGATTCAGCAAGTGCTTAAGTGCATCTCCTTGGTCACATGCAGGTGTTTGCCAATGTTGGACTGCAGCATTTCAGTTAAAGATGCTGAGAATGGTTATTAGAGGGATTTTTTGGGGGGCTTAACAATTTTGCATAGCTGCAACCCTCTGATTACTTAGATCAGATGAGGACAATAAAAAACCACAGTTTGAATGCATCCAAAATCCACAAAATAAAAGTTTGAAAAATCACTAGATCAAAAAATTCCAACAAAGCTTTTTAAGTCAAAATTGTGGCCTTTTTTCTGTTATTCCCAAATATCATGGAATCTGGGCCTGAGGTGAATACATTAATGGAACCACAGACTGGCTGTCACAGTGATGCCAGAACCTGATGTTGGACCTGACTCACGTTTACTGAGGGTCTCATCGTGGCAGAATTTAAAACATGTATTGAATGACTTTAATGAATTTTTATAGTGCTGGAGAGGTGCAAAGGAACTTGAGTTCATTTGGCATCTAGCGAGCGCAAACGAGATTACACACAAATATTTCCCAATTTCCATGCCATGGAAAGAGGATAACAGTTCTTGTCTCCTTCGCTGGATTGTTAATAAACTTTATTCATTAGTACTTGTAAAATGATTTGAAAAGCACGGATGAAGAATGTCATATAAAATGCGAGGCGCTTTTAGCCTGCAGACTTGCAGTTCAAGCAAGTTACTCTGCATGTTTAATGGCTACTTACCCAAACAAGATAATTGATATTTTAAATATCTCTTCGATGTTCTAAATATTGAAAATATCTTGGAACAAAGCCTGTCAGATCCCTGTGAGCAAAGAGAACGCCGTCGAATACCAAGGACTCATAAAGGAATTTAAAAATGTAAATTGATTTCTGGAAGTTCAGGCTACGGGCTTAGTCTGAAAGGAGGAGACGGGGGATTTTTACACTTGGTAAATAAATAATAGCTCTCGCTGTTTGTAGATTCGAGTCCTGGAGTCGTGGCATTTTATAGGCACTGAGGAGCAGAGACTCACCGAAAGCTTTTGAAGTGGGTGGTTAATTTGTGTGATGTGACATGAAAGGTGCTGTCCGTGGCACTCCGTGCCTCTCTGCTAGCGCCGCCGAAGCTGCCCTGATGGTAACATTGGAAGGAATTAGGAGAGGATGCAGCTGGAGAGAAATGAATCCAGGCAGGGGCTGCCGCGGTTTGTTCCCACCTCTGGGCAAGGTATTCCTCGGCTTTTC
>VZRJ01006418.1:232711-235541 GCA_013397565.1 Ptilonorhynchus violaceus
GGGCGGGAAATCTCGGAGAGCTGCCTGCCAGCTGAAAAACGCTGCCAGCCGATGTGTGACTCCAGGGCCAGTCCTGCCTCTGCCCTTGTCCCGGCGCAGCCGGATTTTGGGGGAGGCTGTGGCTCGGCTTCGGGGCTGTAGTGGGCTGGGGTTTTGCCTTTTCCAAAACTAAAAGGCTCCTTCAGAAAGGGGTTGTTGCTTCACTGAAATTCCAAAAGGAGCTTGTGCGGCAGCTCCTTCTGTTAAAATAATTTTAAATTTTAAATTATCGACGGCTAATTTAGCTGTGCCGTCCTTCCCGAGCCAGCGGGGAGCCGCTGTCCGAGCGTGGGAGCGCGGGCTGGACGGCGCACGGGAACCAGGAGCCGCTCGAAGGGTGGCGAAGGCAGCAGCGGGGCGAGTGCCTCCGAATCTGCGCCTCTTCCCGTGGAAGCTTTCCCCAAAATATCGGAGCCAGGTGAGAAGGGCAGCCCAAGTGAGGCATTCGCTGCTCCCGTTGAAGGCATGGCTTACCAATGGCAAATATTTTGTGTTCTGGTCTGGATAAAATCCAAGCAGCAGTGAGATATTTTCTGTCCTTGCTGCAGAGACTGAACTAACTTGGAGAATTTTCACTACTATTTTTTTTTTAACCTAAAACTACGTATTCCTGCTGGTGTCACATATCTGTTTTCTGTTCCCAGAATTTCTTACAGGCTGGGTGAGGACAGGTGGAAACTCCACTTCTGCCTGCATTCTTAGGAGCAGGGCAAAATTTTCCCTCAGTGCGGGTTTAGTGACTTCCTAAAAAAAATTACAAACAATATCTCCGTGGGACTCATCCACCCTTGTGTAAAACACCCACGGTACCGTTTTGTACCATCGGACAACGGGAGCTATTTTTCAAACGAGATTTAAAACTCTTCTTTAGTGCCCACTGCCATGGATTTTCTCCCTCGGGATTATAAATCACCTGCCTCCATTAGTGGAGGTGACAAAAACCCCACATATATATATATATATATATATGTATGTATGTATCTCAAAAGCAAGCAAATCAGAAAGGCTGGGAAAATAGAGCAAGATGGGAAGCAGGAGCCCGCGGTATCCTGGTAGTATCGCTGCACTCAGCCCTCGTCCCAGCTCCTCTGGGCAGGTGAAGCCCTTGGTGCACCATCCCAGTGGCAGCTCTGCTCCTGCAGAATTTCGCCCCTTGCAGAATATATCCCAAAGTAGCATTTTTTAAAAAATAAAATATAAAATAAAATTTTAAATACACCCTCCCCCCGCCCTTGGTTTTATCTGGGAGAGTGTCCCCTGCAGCAGCAGCGACCCTGAGGGTGAGTGAGGCTCTGCCCTTCCTCCCTCTCCTGCCTGCGGAAAGCTATTTCGGAGCTCTTGTGCCCTTTGTCGCAGCAAGGCGGATGATCGTTTTATTTTTGTCCAGCCTGTCCTAAAATCGTGGTACTGTCATTTCCCGGGGCTGCCAAGTATTTTACAGGGTGCCTGGTTTCGTGGCGTGGCATCGGCAATATTCCATCCCCTCTTCCCGAGCTCCAGGGTTACGTGTTTTTCTAGCAGAGGTTTTCCAAACGCAGCCTGTCAGAGCATCACACCACCGGGTATTTAAAGTCTTGCAAAGGTGAAACCTGTTGACAGTACGTGAGATTAAAGAGATTTTCCTTTCCGTTTTCAGCTCCTTTTGAGCAGGAGGAGGAGTGCCCGAGAGGGGCTCGGTGCCGGCTGGCGTTCGTCCTCTCCTTCAGCTAGAAATGAATCCCCAAAGTTTCCTCATTAAGTCAAAAGGCTGGTGAAACGCCTGGCTGCAAAACCACCTCTCTCATAAATCGCCGCGGATTTTACCCTCCCTGTACAGAACTGAAACTACGAAATACTTCCAATTCCAGCTCCAATGCTCAGAAGTGCAGTCTAAAGGCTGCATGAACATTTAGGGATATGTATTCCCGAATAGCTCCATTGTAACCTCTGAGTGACACGGTTTTGATTTCGTAATAAAGTGGGTTGTTTGGTTGGGTTTTTTTTAATTATTATTATTTAATGCAGTCCTCGAGAATCGAAACACACAAAATGCAGCGAGAATGTTCACAATGTTGAGAACACAGTTGTAAATAGAAACATTCATATTTCATCCGATTATAAATATTTGATACTGCAATTGTAAAATGCACATGTTTTATAAACTGGAGAGAAGAAAAAAAAAATCCTTTGCTTTCTTGCTAAAAGGCAAAGTCATTTAATCCTGGCTCCTAAGCAGCTGATGGTTATTCACAGAATTTAAAATCACAGTTTTTATTTTATAGCTGGATTCTTTCCTTCCTTTTTTTTTTTTTTTTCCAATTTTATACTACTATGTGCAGTGTGTATCTGTTAGAGCTGCAAAATAAAGAGGTTTTAAGGCAAAGCGAGAAGTTTTTCCCCCCACAAACAGCGTCGCAGGAGAACCCGTTCCTGAGCAGCCGCCCACGCACACCCAGGCCCACGCGGGACAAATCCCCCCTCCGGAGCGGGGAGAGGGACCCCACGCTCCGGGACAAACGGGTTAAACGCAGCACAGCGCCTCGAACCCCCGGAAAACTCCGATTACAGGGAGGTGTCTGCGTGGGGAGGGGGGGTGTGGGGAGAAACCCCCACCCGCACGCTGCCACGAAGCGTCGCGCTAGCGGGGACCGCGCTGGGGAGGGGAAGCTACAACTAAAAATGTTACTTTGGGGGGGAGGGGGGGGCTAAAACGCTCCCAAACGTTTCAGGGAGGTGATGCCCGAGCGGAGCCGGGTCCCATCCCTCGGCTGCCCTCCGCGGAGGGGGAGCAGGGCCGTGAGGGAGCAGCATC
>VZRJ01006422.1:1750-31346 GCA_013397565.1 Ptilonorhynchus violaceus
CTGGTGGGATTAGCGGGGAAGGCACAGCCCTGCCCCTCTCCCACTGGCTACCACACACCGCGCCGAGGCACTGCCGGACGCAGGAGCGCTTTCGGGAAGGTTGTGGCAATTACCATCCGAGCACACTGCACACAGAAACTGTTCCAGAAATACACAAAGCCACTGGCATAGTTAGGCAATGTGCCTTTCACTGATCTAATTTATAGTTTATGAGATTGAACTGTACAAAGGGCAGTTCTGCGGTAAATGAAATCAACCTGGCTTTATACCTGTTATAAAGCAATAGCAACATCTTGTGCTCTGTAGCCAGTCCTGGAACATGCTGGTGGTAATTTATTTTTAGTTGTCATTTATTAATATAAGTGAACCATACTACACTTAATTAAAAGCAATGAATGCACTGTTCATCCTGCTGTCATTGTGACAACCTACAAAACATCTTTTTTACTCCTCAAAATACCTGAGGGACATGTCAAGTGAAATGTTCATTATGTTTTTTATTGTTTCTTATTCCATCTTTTTCTCTATAGACTGTATTAGCTGCTGCAATTTATCTTGTGATTTAATGTATTTGCTGAATTAATGATAAAGGGGAATGTCAGGATTATAAGAAGCAATTTGTAGGAAAAAAAAGGGAGCTGCAACAGAGATTTCTGGAGGCTGTTCCTCCCCTCTATTCCAGCGCCAGCAGTAGATCAGCAAAACAAACATATATTTTAAATGCAGAGCAAGTTTAGATTTATTCTTATATTTAACACATCCTTTTTCCCCAGGTCATGAGCTAATCTGGAAAATGGAGCCATTAGAGCAGCTCTGAATTAGCTCACAGAGTGACTTTCATTCCTTTTGTTAGTGAGTCTTGAAACTAAATGAAAATGTGTTCTTGGCTGTAACTCAGTCTCCTTCTCCCTCCTCTGATTTATGACACAATAGCAAAGACACAGCAGCTCTACACGGCTGCGTTCAGTGCAGTGCTCGGCAGTCTAGAGTTGACCTTCACCCTTGCTCCCTGGCTATGCTGTATTCCAGGGTCATTAATCTTGAAAATGGGGACAAGTCCCAATGTTTTATGAATTGCAAAACATTTGGCCCAAATGCATCTTGGGAATAATGTACTGTAGAGCAACCCAAAACCTGTGACGCTGAATCTGAAGCTGCTGCAGGAACTTTTGTGCTAAATACCACTCTCCTGCTTTCCTGGCTGCTGGAAAAGGCCAAGTGAATCACACACATGGCAATTACTGATTACAGAAACACAGGAGCACACAGTGGAGCAAAATCAAAATGTACAAGATGCTAATCTATACCTAATCATCAATTTATGAGCTGAATTCAATGTCAACAAAACCTTCCCTCACAACAGAGCATATCATCAGCTCTATAATTTTAATATATCAAAAGGATATTATAAAGTTCTTGCTCCAAAGGAGAGAAAAGAACATTTGTCATAGACTTTCAGAATATATATATGTGGACAGGAAAACCCGACCACATTAAGATGAATTTTAAAAATGTATAATACATGATAAACAGCACATATTTTCTAGAATAAGGATCATCTTCTACAGTAGATGGGCTACTAGAAAGCAGATTTATGGGAATGATTTGCTTAACTTTCCAAAATAAGGGCTTCAAGGAAACATGATAGATCTCTACAAACTCATACGTGTTACACTAAAGTGCAATGTGGGCAATGAAAAATACGGATGCCCACAGGCTCTGTAGAAAAACTGGCTGGCAAGGGAATAGCTTATATATACCAGAGGAATAAAGTTGTGAACAACTTTCTGAGACACCAAAGTAGGCACAGAAAGTGCAATCAACTATTGTGATTTGTGATGGCATGGTTAGCTAAAGACTGAGAATTCTGACAATTTTTGTAAGTCATTCAGTATGAATAAGGGGAACTAGTTTCATGGCAGTGTCAGAAGTTGCCAAAATCCAAATTTTCATAGATTTCTGTCTTTTAGTAGATCAAAGAGAGAGTAGATACAGGAATATACTTAAAAATTAAGGATGGTGGAGAAAGTGAACCAAGGAACCTATAGGAATTCGGAGACTTGATAGATTCTTCTGAAGAATAATTTATTTGATTTTATAGCTTTTCTTATTTCTGTTTTGCCACAAAATCTTTGGTCAGAAGTCAGCTTTCTAGCCTTCATTTTTAGCGCTTTAGTTTGAAACATTTCTGGCCACTAAGAAGCATGATTGCTCTAAATTGCCACTTGGTGGCACTGATACCGCACTTAATAATAAGTACTGCTTAAAACTTTTGCAGGAAGATGTTCACTATCAGATGCTCTTGTTTTGTTGAATATCTCCCAAATCTAAGCTAAAACAAAATTATAAGAAGGACTGGAAATATTTTTCAGCTTGCATCACTTAAATACATTATTGTTGCACTTATATTTCACCTGTTCTGGCATTTTCAAGTTTAACTGTGAGTGTCATCTAGGATTTAATCCCCTTTATTGCAGTGCTGCTTATAAGAATAATGGTGAAACATCACTGAAACTGAAAAAAAGAAAAGTTCAGTTAAGTTATGTAGCTGAGGAAGCTCTGTTACATATTTTTACAAAACTGGATGAAAAACATGATTTTAAACAATTGCAGAAATGTTTTCAGAATTATTCTTTGTTGTATTACTGTGAAATTCCAGTAGCACAAAGTAGAACACTTGTCTTTTCTGTGATTAAATTATTAATATCACATGGGAAAAGCAGTGTTATTTTTAGCCTATATAGATAGCTAGATACTGAACAAACTCAGTCTCAGCAGGTCAGCTGCTGGTAATTTCTGCAGAAGGAATTTGGAAATAAAACAGCTGAAGTGTGGCAGGCCAAGATGGAGGCAACTTAACAAGGTGCATGGCTCTCTAGTTAAATGCAATTAGTCCTTGAGGATCACCAGTCCAATGAAAGAAGAACGTAATAGTGTCTACAGATGTATTTTACAAACATATTAGACTCAGAGTTGGTCTGCTGGCACTTAAAACTGTGATGAAAAGCAACAAGGCATTTTCTAAAGACACCTTTCCTCTGTCACAGAGGAGAAGGTTTGTAACCATAGACACATGTCACTCCTCTGTGCTGGCATTGATATTTATCCGAAGACCTTAGATAATCAGGTCTCCAATCACTTCAGTGGCAGTATCTTCTATTCAGACAATCCCCAGGACAACTGCAAGAACCACTGATCTTGCATAGAAAGTAATTTGCCCTCTAATACCATCAAACACATTTCCTGCACAGCACTGTAGTCCAGCTCTAGTACCCCTGAACAGTGACATAAAAATCCACTTTTTAAATTTTTCTAATACCTGTGGTACTACTGCCCAGTTTTACTTTTCATTAAGGAGGAAGTTTTGCATACTTCAGACAATGATACAGTATGATGCATGACCAAAATTTGAGGTTTAGTAATGACAAGTCAGGCTTTCATGTAATCTTACATGTACTCTGCAGAATACAGACAGAGCTGTTAGGTTTGTTTCCTTGACATGGAAATGCTAATGTGTGAGGCATGACAGGAAAACAAAAATAAAACTATAAAAATTAGTTTCAAATCAGAATATTTAGAAATGCTGGGATGGAGGTAAATGTGGGGGAAAGGCAAAGGAAACCTTTATGTCATTGTGTGCATGGTTTGCAGTGGTCTGTCTGAAATCTGACTTTAATTTGGCTCTGAAGTATGGCTGTATCAAGAGGCTATGACTCACAGTAGCCAATACAGTCAAGAAGTTAATCTTTAAAATGGCAGAAGAGATGAACAGACTTAATCATATAAGAGAATTAAAGCAGTATCCCTAATAAGAGAATTGCAGGTACCCAATAGTTTGATCATGTTATCTGTATAATCTTGGCAGATGCTAGAAGTGGCAAAGGATCTAATTACTGGTCTATTTATGATTATGAAATCAGAATTTCACTTGCCTCCCTAGCAGATAAACATTAAAACATGTAGGGTCTTGAAGCAGGCTGTTGCCAATACTGGGCCTAATGGGAATGGCATGTCTGTATCTTGAATTGAACAAAGGAATCTATTCTTGCACTTGCATTTTGTTTACTGGGAAGGATATTGGGCCAAGTAAATAAAACAGAGACATGAAAATCACTCATTATCCACTCACATTTTATGAAGTCTAACAGGGCAGAGAACCAGAGAGCAAGGACCTGCAAACTAAATTGACCATTATAAATTTTCTACATATTCACCCTATATTCTCTCCCTCAGGGGACTATCCCAACCATTCAAAATTTATAACTGTTCCAATAGTTATAACAAACAGGGGCAAAAGAGTAAAGAGCATTAACAAGAAGCAACTTAGGGCATTTTCAGAATTGGTTTTGCCTCTTCATCCCTTACTCTATGACTGAGAAAGGTATGGTAACAAGAGGATTCACATACAGTTCACAGAGCTGGACAAATTCCCTTTTTACTCATGTAAAGCAGCACTGAAACAAATACATTTTAATTATTACCTCTATATAAAAATAGCATATTAAAAAGCAAAATAAAGGGTCTTGGCTAAGTACACTTTGCAGGAAACATTCTGTCTTGAACGGTAGCTGTAAGACTCAGCAGACATCAAAACAGCTGACAGGAAATGAAGATTCCTCTCCTTCTTAAGTTATATTACACAGAGGCATACATGTTTGTTTATTCACCTTAGTTTGTCTCCAAGCCACCAGTCGCCATAACATCATCCAATTATATGGCAAGTTGTTGGCAATCTGTAGTGTTTTATTGTGGTTTTCTATGTGTTTATATGCTGTATCTTTATCTATAAAAGAGGAACAGTAATACTTGCACAGGTTAAGTCTTAACTCAGTACTGTGAGACCTCAGTAACACTGAAGAATTGTGAAAATAAGAGAAAAATCAGAGCCAAAATATAGATAGTTTCGGAGGAGACTGTACTGTTAAAATCCATAAAGAAAGACATTGACATGAAATGCAGAGCCATCACCCCGTAAAGGGAGCAGGAAAATATAGACACCAAATTTGTACAACACCTTCTACACAGTTTCTTGATATACCTGCACCTCATTCCGAAGAGATTTAGGATTGTTCTCCAATCCCCTTATGACCAAGGATATGTACTTGGCTGATGCGTGATTATCGTACAGAACATTGTGAGACTTTCCTAGATTGTTCCCAACCTCAACTATTCATTGCATGCATTGATATGACTCTTCATGAAAATAAGGGTTAAGAGTAAAGCATTCCACTTACAGGAAAGGAACGAAGGATGCCACTGATGAGGAGTGGAGACAGCCCTGCAGTGCTCTACTTCTCTTTGTTTAACTTTGGCCACTGAGAATTTTCCGTTCTCAAATGAGGGAACAAAAATGGAAATGCACTTTGCTGAGATATCATGCTCTTGTAATGTCTCCACACACCATGCAGAATATTCTTTTGCACCTCAGGAATTCTGAACAAAATTGCAATGCAACTATCCTATAGGACTGGAAACCTGCTAAATCTCAAAGCACTTCAACACAGCAGTGCGACATCTTGACTTTGATCACCATTAAGAGTTTTGCCTCTGTCCTGTCATCTTACCAGTCTTCAGACACCTATTACCAGGAATCAATCCTGAGTAACTTCAACAGAGCTTCATGCTGAATGCAAATATCATTATATTCCTTGAGAAGTGGGTATATCCTTACTCATTGCAGTTCCTGGTTAATGAGCACAGATTTTTGAAAGCTTGCCAGTGCATATCTGTGATTTTCTGCTTAGATGTTAAATCAGTGTTTCTAAAATATTCTACTTCATTCTCAAAATGACTTTCTTTCTCTCTATCCCATAGTTTATAAAATACAAATCAGTTCACAATCTCTCCTAAAACTTATAGTAATTGCATATTCCTGAAATTTAAAATGAGAAATACCCTGTAGCAATTGAAATTAAGGAAATAACACATTACAGGCTAGAGCGTTCTGCACTTTCCTTATGTGCACTCATGACCCTCGTTCAGAGAAAAGTGCCCAAGACTGCTCAAACTGAATGTAGATAGACACAAGTCAACTTTTGTCCAGGGTTCAGATGCAAAATATGAAAAGATCTGTGAAATGTAATCGAAAGCTCAAATATTTAATTTTCTTTTAAGTCTGCTTTTGTCACATTTCTGTATGTAAATTGGATTTGGAAAATTTTCTCCTTCAGTTAAAAATCTGATATAAAGCTACATCATACGGCACCATTCTCACTCCTATGGAAACAGGTAATTGTTGTAACTGCTCTGAAGCAAGACTCTTTTATACACACATTCTCAATCTTTCCAGTAATACCATCTTTCTTTGTAATACCATTGATTCAGAAAAATAATAAAAATTAGTGCTGGGATGCAATAGGTCAATGGTTTATACCCTTCCTGAATTTAATGACCGCTAGACATTTTTCAAATGGATTTGTAGAGTACTACATGGCTAACTAAGGCCTATGGAAGAAAGATTTATTTATCTTAAATTTTTTGAGGCCATATGGTCTAGAAGCATTTTATTAAATCCCTGCTATCAAAAACCACAGCATAGCTGAATTTTTTTAGCTTGACAATCAGATAAAAGAGTGAGCATAAAAACTGAAAAGTATTTTTCCAGTATAAACAAGATCTATTCAATAATTACACTGAGTTTACAATGGAGACTTAACAACTGTAAAGATGATGTTCTAAGTACTCAGAATATAAATAAATAAATAAATAAGAATAGGCCACCAAGGGTTAATATGTGGCTGCAAATCTCATTACAAGGACCGTGGCACATAATTGATCTGACTGTTTGGCTGACTGAGCCAGTGGCCCCAGAGATTTATGTACTCATGCATTTCTGCAAAGTCCTGGCTTGGGTCTGGCTTTGTGCAGCTGTTCAGTGAAGGCACTTCACAATCTGCAAAACAAAGAGTAAAATCTGCCGGCCGCAACACTGACAACATCGTAACTTAGAGGCTTGTCAGTCTAAGAAGAAAAGGTCATGTCAAGCTTTCCAGAGATGATGGTTCAAACAGATGCAATTAATGTCAGAAGTGGGGGAGACTGCATATTAAGAGATGCTGCTGTCGGAGCTTCAAAATATCATGGTCAATGCTCGCACTGAGACTGTGCAACCAAATGTCACTCAAATGTGCTTCAAAATTTGTATGAACTTCATTTGTATGTTACTTTTAGTTTGTTATTTTTTACCTCCATTCTCCTACATGTACTTAGTGTTTTACACTACTTTATTTAAGAATGGAAAAATGGCTTCTGTATGAATTTTGAGGCATCTGTTCAGACAGTGCTAGAGTACAATAAGAGTAAATCACTGAGAGCAGACAGAATCCACTTCTGTAAGAAGACAGTGTAAAATTGTCAAATGCCCTGTGCAGTAGCCATTATGAACAAAGTCTGAAACAAAACACTTGTCTGTAACAAAATCTCTTCATTTTGTTGTCCTACCCATATGCAAAATACAGATACAATGATATCTGTGTATTCTTGTGTGGTGTACTACATGGTCTATCCATAGCTCCAAGATCACAAACTGTGCTATGTACTACTAAAAGCAGCAGTTAGATGCAGAAACTAATTGAACCTGTAAGTGTTCTTGTCCCGGTCCAGGACTCCCAGTGATTTATGTGCATCTGGATAAAGGATATTTAAATGATGGGCTCATGGAAAAGAAAGAATGAGAAGCAATTAATCAAAAAGGACAATCAGTAAAAGGCACAATGAAACACTGCATCTTATGAAAAGAAAATGGGGCATCCTTATGTAGCTTAATTTAGAAACAAAATATTAATTGGAATGCTGGAATAATATTTGAAGAATACTGAGAAGACATGTCTTTCACCAGTGATACACATTTTACCTTTTGTGTGCTGCTGCAGCGTAAACAACAGAACACCTCTGCAATTCAAGAAGCACTTTCAAAATTTAACTCTATTATATTTATTTGTTTCAAAGATGTTGGAGGAAAAACCTTCTTTTCAATGAGCATTTCATTGCTGTGATTTAAGTGTCATTTCCTACTTTTTGCTATTTCATTTGCCTCATTTTCTCTTTTTAAAAAAAATTTAAATGAAAAAGATCAATATCCTATCACTGTGAGAGAGATAGATAGACTAAACAGGCAGTTTATGTGATCTAAAAATTAGAGCAGATGTGCATTCTAGGAATTATCTGCTACTCTAACAGCAGTCAATTAAACAAATCTGGTCAGCTGAATAAGTGGAGCCTTTCTGTACATAATGTGAACTACGGGTCAGAAGTCTTGAATTCAAACGTTGGCCAAACACTTCTAACAAAATATTATTTGCACCCTCAAATCAAGTACTAATGATTCTCAGTAATAACCTATCATAGCTATCCAAATGGTGGCGGCAGGGAGGTGGATTTTGCTTACAGGCAGACAGTTACAGTGTTTGAAATGCAATTATCAAAGGGAACAATGATAATACAATATATTAAATAAACAGATTGAATAATAGAATATTCAATAGAATATTCAATAGAATATTCAATAGAATAATAGAATTGAAACAATAGAATAAAAAAATATTCTATTTTTTCTTTTCTACAGCTTCATGACTTCCTTGAGAGTCTAGAATCATGAAGGAATCAAATATTTACATCAGTTTTAACTATATAATGTTTCTGTGGGAAAATAAAACAATATAAAAGCCTTACCTTGATCTCTTTAGCTGCAATTCCTTACTTTTTTATTATATGGCAATGCCACCTTCATGAAACAACTAAGAGGGGGACCAAAACTTTCAATGCCCAAAACCAAATTGCCCCAATACTAAAAAGCAAACAAGAGAACATCACTGCAAAAAGCAAGAGAGGAACAGAGAGTGGTAGAAAGTAGCACTTTTTCACCTTGACCAGCACCACAGCTGAGGAGATTGGGAATGGAAACCTCAGCCCAGAGCCCTCACTATGAAATCTTAATGTTTCTCATTGCTCATTTTATGCTCTTTTCTTCTGGCATCTTTGTAAGGTGTAAAAACAGAGCTGTCTTAGAAATATTAAGCACACGAGTACACTGTAAGAGAGGTAGATCAGGTTTTTGCTTATATTTGTACAGGTTCCTCTCCTATAAGTATGAGCAGAAAGAGTATAGTCGGATGCTGTGTTTAGATACTCTGGGAAGCATGGTTATTTGAATAGACCTCAACAGAATTACTTTCACTAAAGTAGGCATTATTTTCAAAAGTAATATAAAATATTTTCCTTTGAGGAAAAGTATGAACAAACTTCCTGGAGAGAAAATCCAGTGTCGTTCTGCGATGGATTTTGTTAATTTTATTTTAAAAGCAATGGCACTGCAGATTGAAAAATTATATTCCAGTTGTATATCCAATCCATAGACAGAATATATTATTAAAGTGAAAAGAAACTATTTCTAGAAGGTCAATTACCAACTTCTTCAAAGCAAGTAGTTTTATAAGCCATAGAAACAATATGGAAGTATGGTTGACAAATTTATACTGTCATATTATGTTCCAGAGGAAATTAATGTATTTTTGTATATCAGTAATCACACGAATTTTTTTATCTGTTGTAGACCAATCACAAAATAAAAAGTGGGGGGGGTTGTGATTTTAACATTAAAAATATTAACAAAGAAATCTTATCAGATTAGCATTTTATTTGTTTCTAAAAGTGAAAAGCAAGGTTAATGCCTGGCGCTGCAGGTACTTTTGTTGGCCAGTCTGGCCAGGCTTCCATAGCAGCTTTATTAACTTGGACATAATTTTCCTTTAATTTGGAGTTTGCTTCCAGGTTAACCTTTGACAATACTCAAGGCCAATTCATTGTGTGAAACTGAAATTTCATTAAAACTAAGGCTGAGAAGTTGATGGATTTTTATTGCCATAAGAATGATTGACTATTACTATGGTTTTAGTGGAAAATTATTTTTATGGCATTGTACAATGATGGTTATGGCAACAGTCTGTCCACCTGGCCATCAGTTCCTCCACCAGCATTCTTTAAAGCCATAAACCTACTTCAATCAAATATCACAGGAAGAAATAGTCTCAAAGACAGTCACACTCTCCAAAGCCTTGTGAAATGTACTGCCCAGGCAGAGAAGAGAGACCCCATTGGAAGATGGAGGAAAAGGCAGTAGGTGACCATGGATCCTCAGGGATGCTGCAGCCAACCTGGGGACTGGGACCACAATCCAGCTACACCATCCATTGGCTTTGGCACTGGTCTGACCCAGGTCAAAACGAGTTGCCTTCTCCCTGAGAGCAGCTAGGCCAGAGCAGGGCTCTATTGCAGTGGGAAGCAGGGTGAGAGTGTGGACATCAATGTTTCTTATAGCAAACTTCTGGGGGAAAGAAAGGTCAACTGTAGAGACTATAGCAGAAAGGGACCTAGAAAAAGCAAGGAAAAACTAAAAGCACTGCCATGGTGCCTTGTAAGGAACATAGGGGAAGAGAGGATGGAAAGGAATTTGCCAGGATCAGAGGGTCATTGACAGAAACCCCTAGAAAACTGAGCCTCATAACTTCTTTGCTCACAAACAATTTGGTAGATTTTTACTGAACCTCTCCATAAACAAATTTGCTCTTTCACCCTCAACCTAAAGTGCCAAGGAAAAGGTTATATTTGAAACTCACTAATGAGCATCTTTAGTGTTCACTAAGTAGATGTGCTAAAAGCTACTTAAGCTTCTAGGGCTTGCAAATATAAACATTGAAATGACCGTATCAAATGCTGCATTAGAGCACAGGAAAAAAAAATTATAAAGTGGTTTGTTTTGCTCTCCTAGCTGGAATTGCATAAGCAGCTGTTCTAAATTCTGCTATATTCTGTCTTTATTGTTGTTCCTAAAGATGGAGATTTTTTCTGAAGTACACATTCAGTGTAATTTAATTTAATAGAATTATTTCAAATGAAGAACAATTCACAAGTAGAAGTTGATAACTCAAATTAACATTAAAACTGCATTGTACGCACTTTAATTAACTCAGATTTAAAAACTATAGATATAGCTTCATCTGCAGAATACCAGATTAATGGAAGAGCATCAAGTATTTGCAAGGGGGAAGCATAGCACATTGGGGATCATTTTGGCTCTTAGAGGAATGCAAAACAGATCAACAGGTGTTGCATTATGTCATAGACGACTTTATGTCTGATCTATTCCATTTATTTAGCATGACCCAGTCTCATAGCAAATGCAGATTCAACCTTAACAAAGTTCTGATTTCTTTAAATCTCAAATGCTATTTTTCATTGGTTAAGATGAAGATTCTTCTTCTTCTTCTGATTCTGAAGACAGAAGAGATATCAGAAAGGCAATTGAAATTTGAAGATTTGCTCTTGGTTTTAAATTTTGAATCACGTTTCCTCCAAGTCTGAAAAAAGGACAATATAATGATTTCAAATTCTGCAGATTTATTGGTGCATTCATGGGCTTTTTACAAGTGAGAAAATAAAACAAACGTGGAGCTCTTCCCCAGGCCATCTTCTTTGGCATTTCTCTTTGTACTGGGCAACTGATAAAATTCAGATATCTTCTGCAAAGAACAGAAACAACTGTATAATAGAAAATGGAGCCTTGGGCTCAGCTTTTTCCCAAACACCTGTTGCTATGGCTCGAATTTGTTCTGAACTACCATGAAAAGGCAGATTTTTTGAGAAATGTTTGAGGAAAATAAGAAAAAACATGTTTAGGGCTTGGAGTTTTTCTAAATTGAGGGTCCAGAATTTTAAAAATTAAAGAAGGATCAACTCATAAATTTCTGTTTCTACCAGTGCAGGGTTGTTTGGCCAAGAAGCCATCTGTCTTCCTTTTGGAGATACCAGCCGGAACAGTTTGATAGCCAGGCATTTTCCTATGTGTGCTGGGAATATTCAATGCTGCTTCTTTTTCTGTTTTTTTTAAATTCTAATTCTTTTCTTCATTTTCTTGTTTCCGTCCTACCCCAACACACTCTGGAGGAACAGTATCTGTTTAATAGAACATGGGTGAGGGTACTTTGAGGGGGCACCCAGTGCATCAACTTGCTTCAAATCAGAATCAACAATGGCCCCTACAACAGGGATTTCAGTGTCCGAGGTTTCACTACTTCCATGACAGTTTCACTCAGAGCCTTAACTAACACACCATTATAAAATCTTTTTCATTATCTGTACCACCTCCCCTTGACAGAAATATCAGCTCAGTCTCTGTAAATCCACACTTACAGTTCCCACCACTCAAAAGGAAGCAGTGCTGCTCCACAGAAGTGCTGGAAGATGCATGGCTCCTAAGATCCTTCTGCTGTTATTGCTCATCAAGTACTAGTACTCACCGTGCCCTAAACCTATAACCCATGGATAGTACATAGCATTGGCATAGGAATTTTAAACCCAATACTGCTGCTGCCCATATGCCACTGAGGAACCCTTTAGCCCAACAAAAAACCAGATAAAATGAGGGAGTTTAAAGGTTTTCTTATTTCATTGCCACTCCACAATATTAGTCCATCATGTTCTCAGTTAAATCTGCAGCAGTCTGAGAGGCTAATTCCTCCATTAACACTGCCTCGTGCTGCACATGCTGTCAGTTGCACAGTGAGACAGTAGCTCTCTGTTTCCTCATCTGCATAGTTGCTGCTAGCATCTCTGCTTACTTCCTTGCCTGTTTTACTGCAATACAATGCATGATGGTTTTATGCAAAAGGGGATTTTATTGCAGTTTTGAACATAGATTTATCTTTTTTATCTTCAATTGGAGGACACAAAACCAGAGCAAACATGACATGGAAAATACGACAAAAACTGTTCTCAAGCTACCATGCAAAAAGGTGATAAAATGATCATTTTCATTGGCACTAGAGTTAATTGAACTGCTTTACCTCAACCATCTTCTGCTACAAACTGAGAAATGCTTTTTAGGTCACTTTATGTGCCACTTCTTCCTCAAAATAAAAATAAATTCGTCCATTTTCATCACATTTACACTCAGATAGAAATAGAAGCCATTAAGGACTTCTGTGCCTAGAAAAAGACTTCTGTAATTCTAGAAAGCAGAATTAAGAACAGTCAACAGGTCTCCATTGTTAGGTCTGGTGAATTTAGTGTGGTTCTAAACTACTAAGGACAGGCTGTGGTTCCCTGTGCCCTCAAAACTTCCAGTGAATGAAGATTCTGTAGATGTATTTGGCAGTTCATGTATTTTAAACTTAACTTCTTTCTTATCTAAGGTAAATCCCAGTTTCTGCCCTATAAACTCATTTAGTGATATTGACAGAGAAAAGTAATAGGCAAAAACCTTCAGAGAGAACAGAAGGAAATACATTTTACAGACCAGGAAATAAATACAAAAATTTCCAGTGGGAGACATAACTATACATCTTAAAATAGAAGTTATTGTTAATATTTTTAATATAATGCTTTGCAAGTCAAGTGTGAGTGCATTGTTTGGACACTTCTATGTCTGCATTTGAAATTTGAAACATTGAGTTCTGTGTTACTGTAAAGAAGTTATTCTTTAAAGAATAAAGAAAAAATGGGTTTCTTTAGTAAAATTCTAATGACTGAAGTAGAAATATTATTTGCAACTAGTGACTAGTCTATCATTTGTAGCTGTGACTTTCAGTCACAGATTAAAACAGCAGTTTGCTGATGCAATAGAAAGCTCTGCTGAAATAGAGAACATATTAATACATTCCCCCTTACGCTTGGAGAGACACATTACATCAAGGCAAGGAATCTTCATTTCCAAAATTGAATGCCATTTCCTTAGATTTCTTATTCCACTTCTCTCTACTCCAAGTTCATATTTCCTAAATGGTGCTAAATACCTCTGTTATGAACACAAGTAAGTGGTCCTCAATTCAGTGGAAAAAAAGACTCCAGTGATGAAAAATGAATACTTTAGGTGAAGATCTGTTATGCAATGTGATCACAGTGGTCTGAAAAAAATGTTTAAACTTATATTTCCTTTTTGCATTGAGTGTGTTAGAAAGAGGTATTTTTCCTATTTCCTTGATTCTGTATTATTAAATTTGCAGTGTTTTAGGGAACAATCCAGCCTAATTTAATTGGAATTTGTTGCATATATATGGAAGCAATGTCTCTGTCTGTGGTCATACTGTGGAGACTTGTTCAGTAAAGTCATGTGACGTGGTTATCTCCTCTCTTCTCTGGTAAGTACCAGAAGTGGGGTGTGAGAGTCTGGGAAAAGTTTCAGGTTCCACATGCAGCTTATGCAGTAACAGCCTGGTTACCTGCACCATCCTGTTCTCTGCCTTGCAATCTAATTTCTTTTTGGTCAAGGACTCCTCTTCTTGTTCAGGAATAAGATTTAAGAATCAATGAGGTCAATATTTGTTTGACACTAAACAAAATATTCCAGGAAATGTTTCAGATTTCAAAAGATTTCTCTATAGTCTATGAAGCCAGAAAAGGTTTGTATGACTCTTATAGGCAAAACTTAAAATTAGACAGAATATCAAAACTGATAGGTTAAGGACACTGAAATCCTTATCCAGCTTCCTTTGATGTTTAGTTTGGAGATATGTTACAATAAAAATTGATACTGACCTTTACAATCATGGTACACAACTTTTTTTTCTTTTTAATAACTGATAAAACAATGTCCATAATTCTTTTTAATTCCTATCCTCAGACTAAAACATAAACTTGGTGTAAAAAAAAGGTAAAATGTCATTGTCTGGATTTTAGACTAAAATTTCTGAGTCTTAGGATTCGTCAGTATTTGAAAAATGAACATTTTTATTGTAATACACATTGATGCATTTGATAGTCTTTGAACTAATCTACCTTGAATCATGATGCTAAAATTAAAGTTGCATTTGCAAAAGTATTTACAAAATGATTGTTTTTCCTCCTATCCAGCCTGATATAAGCAGTGCATAGACGAATTTCTTTGTAGCAGTCTAATCTGAGACCGTTAATCAGCTGCAATTAGAAGCATTTCTCTGCAGATGTTTCTTCTTCTCCGCAGCCTGAGCTCTGCTTTAGGAGACCCTGAACGAGTCTACATTCACTTTCAGCTTTTAAACAATGGCCAACAGATATATAAATCAGAAATCTCCGCTATAGAGACACTTGTCTCCCAGATGATATTAGCCTTTCCATATGTGGTCACTGCAGCACTGCATCATACTAACTCCTCACTAAACAACATTCTGATGCCACGACAACTGTTATCTACACTTTGTGTTTCAGAGCCTTACTGCTGTTTCAGACACTCTTATGCTTCCTGAACAACAGAGAGAAACTCTTACATATAGAGAATAATCTTTGTGTTCTCACAGAAAGATACATCTAAATGTTCAACTGTAATGTTGAAATGTTCAATGGTAAACTTACATACATAGCTTCACTATCTGCCTTGGGCTAGATAATGTACACTTGTGAATCTAGGACTTTTTAAAGTGGCTTATATAAGAAGCAGTACAAATGAAAGGAATACACTTGTAAAAGAGGGAAGAAAAGAATATTCAGAATTATTCTACTGTGTTGACCTGATATCTTTCTATTAACATAACAATAACTCCACTATGTTCAATGACAGTTTATTGCTCTTCTACAGATGCAACTTCACTCACTGCTGTTGAGTAACTTCTGAGTCCAGCTGAGAAAAACAAACTCTGTGTACTCCTCAAGTGAGAAGCAGAGAACTCAGAAATCCCTATGCACAATTATAAATGCGGTTTAGAAGTGGGTGGGTTGTTTATAACTATGTTTTGCTTCCTGGTCAGTGAAGGCGTGAATGATGAGAAGGACGGGAAGGGATTTGGAGGAAAATCCATATCTTTGCTTAAATCTGAAAAAAAAAAATCCATGGAAACCATGTAGAAATTGTGAAAAAGAAAATACCATATAAGCCTCCTCATAAACGCTTGTTATACCAATGGTGCAGAGAGCTGCACAGGCATTCGCCTGATCTGAAATGTTTTCAGAAGGGGATAGCAATGTGTGACCACACTCGCCAATTCTGGAGCAGGGTTTGCCCTGGGAGCTCTTGGCAATGTCTAAGAGCTTGGCACACCATCATGACAACAAAATAGCTTGCCTGAACTGGAGTGATTTCACATTTGTAGCGGGAACTAAAACTAGGTTTTAAATTTCAAACATAAGAGAAAAGTCTGATTTATAAGTACAGACAATTTTAAAACCTCATCAAACCCCATAAATATGTTCTGCTTAATTTTCCCAAAATTATGTATGAACTTAATTCTTCTACTGTGAGAAAGGATTTTGTTGTTTATAGCTTGCTTCTTTTGGCCTTCTTTTGATCATTACAACTTACCTTAATAAACCGCAAGTAGTGATTCATATGTCTAACACTGAAGAATACTACCTTTTAAAATTGTTTTTTACTTTCTCTTGTCTTATGTTATTTAACAAATATCTTTTCAGGTGGAAACACAACAACAACACACAACAACAAAAATCCATGCAGCGCTCCTTTTTGTTGCTGATATTCTTCCACTGCTAAAGACAGAAGAAAATTTTTCCCTGTAGTGCCACTGCTTTGGTATAAGGAAGTGTATCATTATCCATTGAGATATATTGCCATGTGATGTTTTAAAAGCAACTCAGTAAGGGATATTGAGTTATTGATAAAATCTACAATGAAATTAGACAACGTATGTAAATCAGTCTGTCACAATGTTTGCATTTTCTACTGAAAAATAAAGAAAACAAAAGTCCATAGGAATGCAAAAAAGTACTTGGCATCCAGAGCAATTTACTCATTAGGAAAAAAAATCCATAATGTGCCTTGTCAGCACAAATTCTTCTCTTTTTTCCCAGCAATTCAAAATCAAAAGGCAAGGTTGAGGATATAGATTTAGGTTGAGCATACTGAACTCCAAAATTAATTCTAATGCAACAGTCTAGGTATTTGATTAGTCTGCATTATTATAATTTATTTCTGGACATTACCACTTGCTAAATGTTCCCATCACTTCGGGCAAACCTCACGAAGTTGCCCTCTCTTTCACAATATATCTGCGATAAATCCCCCATTGCTTGGCCAAAGAAAGCTCCTCTGGATGCCAGCTAACTCACAGTGCTGCTGTACTTCACTTGAGGACTGCCAGGGAGAAGTGCTTAACAAGCTGATTTTTAAGAACCCCTGAGCAGTCTCAGCAACCCTGGAGTTCCATGAGCACTTAACTCTTCTAAAAGGCAAGCCCAGGAGACAAAGAATTGAATCTTTACCTTCACATTATGTTTAACCATGTCAGGGCAATTAAAGAGATCTTTCACAAAGTAGCTTATATTTCATGTGTGTATAACTTCAGTCATTGCCTTCATACTTCCCTACAGCAGTTAAATGTGCTCTGTTCCATTTATCTGTTTTTACACCACTAAAAAGGTCTAAAAAGAAACAATCAGTGCAGCTTTATTTTCAGACTTTTTTCAGATTTCAGCACTGCAAACATTAAGGAAGTGCTTACTCTTCTTCTCAAGAATGTATAATTCACAATTCGTCTTTGTGTCAGGAGTACCACTAATTTGACATTCCAGTAATTTAAAATTTCTCTGATGCAAATCTCCACGTCATCTATTTTCTCCAGATTCAACAATAACACCAATTATATTTTCATGTGTCTAGGTTTTCAGTAATTTAAAGAATCTGACTGAATATGGATATTGGTGAATTTTTGCATCATTTAATAAATTATTTCTTATTTGAGGTACAACCTATTGTCACTATATCCTCCAAAAGGAATCAATTTCTTTTTAACAGTCGGTTCAGTAGCTTGAGAACACAGATGAAAACCCCTCTTTAACCTATACTACAAGAGCTTTAGTTTCATACTAGAAGACCTTCAATTCCCAATGAACTTTTTCTTACTTCTATGGTTTTTCTTACCATAATGAGGAATTATTGCCCAAGCCATTGCAGAAGCGTAGATGCCACCAATCATCCAAAACATACAGAGCCAGCTCAAGTGTTCACCTCGTTTCTCCCGAGCAAGCACTTCCGAAAAATAGGAGAAGACTGTTGGCATAGTTCCACCGATCCTAAAAGGAGATACAGATCATGGATTAAGCAAGAGAGTAACAATTAGATGAAGCTGAACAAGTCTGTAGCAGCAGTCATCAACAGCCCAAATTACAAGCAGTTTCTCTGGCAAGAGTGTTTTTTCTCAAATTGCACCATATATTGGGGAACTCTACGGAAAACTTTCATCAGTTTGGATGCAATTTTTGTTAAATACTTCCTTGAAAATTCTATGTACTATTTATTGTATTCAGTGTTTCAAGGGAATTGTCAATGTGTCAGTCACTGGAACAAAAACCAGAACAAAGTCTTGACTTTCATGATTACAAAATCACGGCAGACTTCTGACAAGTGTCAAAATACATTGCTTCTAATGGAAAAAATAGTAATCATTTTCCCAAAGAGTAATAGGTATTTCTCTAAGTCTTATCTCCCATGATTTAGGTAACCAACAGGTAACTAAATGTCAATGGCGTTTTTTACACATGTTTAAAAACATATTCTATTCAGTTGCACTACACGACTGGCTAAGCCCATGCTGTAGTAAAAGCCCATGCAGGTAGTGAAAATGAATTTTTACTTCATTTTTATGAAAAGCCTATGCATTCATATAATATTCATTTTTTCACATTGTAAAATAAATAGTCTGAAGATCAGTTGGCAAAAAAGAAAAAGACAATTCAACTTGGTTTTACAAAAATTAAAGTAAATCAAAATATGTATCACTTTTGGTTCCAGTTTCCAAATAATCTTTTACTATCTTTACCTGCTCACTACCAATGCAAGCTGTCAAATGTTCTACAACACCACAAGTCCTTGTGGATTTTATTTTTTCCAATGAAGAAAATACCTTCTCACATATCATATTACATACTTCAAAGCAATATATGTCATGGTTTGAATTTTTAAGTGAATTTTAAAGATAAATTAATATTTATGATGTCATCTAGGAGCTGCCAAACTGGAAGCAAAGAGCAAAGCTCAAAACAGATTTAAACAAATATTAATAAGAAAAACATGAATACAGAAATGGTATTCCACAACTAAGAAAATTCCATGCCATAGCTATACAGTTTATTTTAAGGTATCTTGATATACTGTGATGAAGTACTAGATTGAGCTGTTATGATTGTATAGAGGACTGCTGTTTTCTCATTTCTTTTATAGAGCTCTTCATAGAATCATAGAATGCTTTAGGTTGAAAGGGACCTGAAGGGTCTAGGTCCAACTGCCTGCTGTGGGCAGGGACACCTTCACTAGACCAGGTTGGTCAGAGCCCCATCCATCCTGGCCTTCAACACTGCCAGGGATGGAGCATCCACAGTGCTCCTGGGCAACTTGTTCCAGCACCTTAACACCTTCACAGGAAAGAATTTCATCATAATATCTAATCTAAACCTGTCCTCTCTAAGTTTAAAGCCATTCCCCCTTATCCTATCACTACATGCTCTTGTAAAAAATCTTCTCCATTTTTCTTGTAGGATCCGTTCAGGTACTGGAGGGTCCAATTAGGACATCCTGAAGCTTTGTCTTCTCTGAAGTCCTGCTGGTCAATTTAGCTTTACAAAGAATGTTTCTCATAGTTGAATCTCGTAGCTCTTAAAGGCTCTGCCAGTAATGCAAATGTTTACATCTCTGGGGATTCTTGTTATGTACACATCTAAGAAGGGCTGTATCCCATTTCTTCTCATGAGTGAAAACACTGAAAGCCTTCGCTAGTGAGCTGCTCTGTCACAGGTGACAGAGATAGCAGGAAGATAGAGCAGCAACAGCTACAACTGTTACCACACCAATGAGAATATTCTTAAAAACTAAATGGACCTTGAGAACTCTTCAAAAGAGCAAAGAAATTTCTTACTCTTGCAGAAATTTTAAAGTGTGCTGGGTACTACAGTAATTTACTATTGTAGAACCATCATGATAACTGGTATACTAAACAATGCTAGCAGAAGCATAAACTACCTCTCAAAGATTTGGGCAAAAGAAGATCAGAATATCTCCAACTTCTTCCATCACTCTCTTGTTAGGCTCTTTCAGATACTTCAGCTGCTACTGCAAATCATGAATTAACTTATCAGAAGTTCATATTAAAAAACCCACCACCATACCATCCAACAGCTACAAAGAAAGATGCACTTTTTATATTTTAAAAAATCAATCTTAGGCTAGATCCCATCTCCACTTGCACTCACATAAGCCCTTAATAATTCAGTGGTTCCAGGTGAGCCCTTCCATAATTATATGGAAGGAACAGAATTTCTCAAAATTTTTGTATAGTAAGTTTGAAAGGAGACTGTGTCTTTGTTGCCCACCAACATTGTGTGGAATGCATGGCAGCATGCACAGGAGGGAATTCCAAGTAAAATTAAAAGCAAAGCTGCTACTAATTTTTCGGTAGGAAGGCTTCATCTTTTATTTTAAGGTAAATGCAATTGATATTTTCCCACAGGATACAGTATTAAGTCTGCTTCTGGCAATTAATTGGTATGATACAGTGGGCTGTTTGCTGTAAATGTGCTTGTAAATTATATGGCTTATCCTCATTTGTAGAAAATAATTTGATACACGAAACTGTATTCTTCTCTTGATATGTCTGCATGTACAGATGAAAAGCCTGACTTGAGAATAATGTTCATTCTAAAAACAGGAAAGATTTTAACTTTCCTAAATACAAATTATTCAAGCCAGCCAAAGTTTTTACCTCTCATCTGTTATTCATGTCTGTTATCTCTTCAGTTACTCTAACCAAAGCAGTGGACATAAACATGTTACCCACAGATCACAGAGAGGAGTCCATGCATTACTTTCTTAAGGGTCACAAAAAGTGTCTCCAAGGTGCAAATATATTGTTAGTATGTACAAAGATTAAGGTACTCTTTAATACCTTCACAGACAAATTGTCTGGTGTCTGAATATTTTTCTAAAAGATTAAAAAACCACTGATCTAAACTTCTGAGTTGATGATCATGAGGGATAACTGTCTCCAGATTGACAGAGTCTGTAATGAGGCATAGTCTAATACCAACAGGGGGCAAAACTTCATTGAGTTTGGCCCAAGATCATGAAATAAGTGCTCTCATTCCATAAGGATCAGACTCTGCACCTAAAACAAAAGGACGCATGCCTTCAGCCGCGCTTTTTTTGTAACTATGTAGGAATGTATGCAAGAACAATAGTGAAGAAACAGCAGGAACATTTTGCTACTGCACATATTGCTTATATGTAAGAGAATAGCATAAATGTCAGTCAAAAGAATGAAAAATGTTGATCTTTTTCAGTTATTCTTCATCTTATGTAATAAACTCCTTCAGAAACAGGCAGAGCAAGAGAGAATGCACATTTATGTATTTATGTACACTCTCAGTTCATGTTTGTTCTGTGAAATTGTGAGGAAGAGGAAACCAAAGGGAGATTTAAATGATGCACCTTAGGAGAGTTGGATTCAGTGAAACAAACAATAAGCTAACATACATTTGCATTTTCTTTGTCACAAACAAAAATGATAAATGTCTGCTAATCTACCTTCAGAGCTGTGATTTGTCACAACAGATTTTGGCAACTGCACAGTGTGACAGCTGGGATGAAAACATGTCTGTGAGGCATTCAGAAACCTCTGGCTTCAGATAGGAGCTTTTGTTTATTTGCAGATTTACTAGCCAAAGGGGCTTGAAATGCAAAAGTATACAAAGAATAGAGATAATTAGGGAAAAAAAAGCCCTTACAGAATACTAAATGCACAAGGTATTGTGCAAGGTGTTCTTCTGAAATACCTTGTCTTCTCTTTCAAACTTGGACAACGTCCAGACTAAAAATAATGTCCGTGTGAGGTGGGATTTGCAAGTTACCACCCTGTTATTTGCAATTTGTTAAAAAGTGATAGAGCTCAAAACACAGATTCAGAGATTTGGAAACAGACCATCTCTCCTTGTCCTTCCATCCAACTGCACAGTCTTCCCTCTTCTTAACAGTTCTCTACCTCAGTACCATGAGTCTCACTGAAAAACATCTCTGTTGTTTTCCTTTCCTAACTGCCATTAGACTAGCAAAGTATCTAAGGGTGAACAAACAAATTGACCTTCTCCTTGAGAACTGCTGGATAAAGCCCTAGAAAACTGCAGCAGACTAAAGACTAAGCTTTGCTGATCATTCTACACGTTTTTAAATAAAAGTGTTTCTTTGGACTATGAATGCTAAAGAAGTTGTCTTGCAGGTACACAAGTGGCCTGTATGCTATTAATAGCAAGAGAGTCCTTGTAAAAAAGATTCACATGATTATTTACTGAACTCTAAAGTACTGTCAGTGCTGATGAAAGATGAACTACAAGTAAATAATTAATTCCCAAATTTACCCAACATTATTTAAAAAAGATCAAGTTTAATGCACATTCAAGCATATAATCACAAAGAATTTGCTAGGTATGTCAGATAAATTGCGTTCACATATGCCAGTATTAGTGACCACAAAATCATTGTTGATGAATACTTTGTCTTGTAGTTTTTCTTCTTTTTCATTCCTCTTTTCAAGTTTTTACTTGAAAGACAGATACCACACTGGGTGTCTATTACAGACCACCCAACCAGAAGGAACAGGTAGGTGAAATAGTCTATAAGCAGCTGGGAGAACTTTCATAATCACTGGCCATTGTTCTTGTGGGGCACTTCAATTTACCAGATGCCTGCTAGAAAAGTAACAGAGCAGTGAGGAAACAGTCCAGAAGGTTCCTGGAGTGTGTGGAAGATAACATCCTGACACAGCTGGTCAGGATGCCAAGGGAGGGCACCCTGCTGGACCTGTTGTTTGTGAACAGAGAAGGACTGCTGGTGGGTGACGTGATATGCTGGTTGTAGGATCTCTGGGCCATTGCAATCATGAAATGACAGAACTTTTCATTGTTGGAGAAATAAGGAAGGGCAGCAAGGAGAACCGGTACCTTGAACTTGTGGAGGGCAGACCATCCTATTTAGGAGCCTGGTTGAGAGGGTCACTTGGGAGGCAGTGCTGGTAGGCAAATGAGCCCAGGAACACTGGCAAAAAAAGATTCCAATAAATATATTAAACAACAAAGGCAGGTGAAAGAGAATATCCAGCCTTTGTTACATGAGGGGGGAAACATAGTGACAAAGGATGAAGAAAAAGGTGGGGTACTTAATGTCTTCTTTGTCTCAATTTTTAATAGTCAGACTAGTTCTAGTTGCAGCCTCCTGATCTGTAAAACAGAGAGAAGGAGCAGAATGAAGTCCCTATAATCCAATGGGAAATGTTCAGCCACCCACTAAACCACTTAGACATGCTCAAGTGTGTGGCGCTGGATAGGATCCACCGAAGGGCCCTGAGGGTGCTGGTGGACATGCTCAAGGAGCCACTTTCCATCATTTACCACCAGTCCTCACTAACTGGTGAGGTCCCAGTGGACTGGAGGCTGAGATACGTGATGTCCATCTACAAGGAGGGTTGGAAGGAGGATCTGGGAAACAACAGGCCTGACCTCGGTGCCAGGGAAAGTCACAGAGCAGATCAAGATGTGTCATCACATGGCACATATAAGACAACAAAGGGATCAGGCCCAGCCATCATGGGCCCGATTTGTGAAAAGCAGGTCCTGCTCGACTGACCTGATCTCGTCCTACAACTGGGTGACCCACTTAGTGGATGAGGGAAAGGCTGTAGATGTTGTTTAACTGGACTTTAGTAAAGCTTTTAACACCATCTCCCAAAGCATTACCCTGGAGAAATTGGCAGCCCATGACTCGGACAGGTGCACTCTTTGCTGGATAAGAAACTGCCTGGATGGCCAGGCCCAGAGAGTGGTGATGAATGCCGTTACATCCAGCTGGTGGCCAGCCATAAGTGCTGTTCCCTAGGGCTCAGTGCTGGGGCCAGTCCTGTTTAATATCTTTATCATTGATCTGAATGAGAGGTTCGAGTGCACCCTCAGTCAGTTTGTGGGTGACATCAGTCTGAGTGGGAGTGTTGATCTGCTGGAGATTAGGAAGGCTCTGCACAGGGATCTGGACAGGCTGGACCATGGGCCAAAGGCAGTGGTAGGAGGTTCAACAAGGCCCAGTGCTGGGTGCTGCCCTTGGGTCACAACAGCCCCAGGGAGTGCCACAGGCTGGGGCAGAGTGGCTGGAAAGCTGCCCAGTGGAAAAGGCCCTGGGGGTGCTGGTGACAGCAGCTGAACAGGAGCCAGTGTGTGCCCAGGTGGGCAAGAAGGCCAATGGCATCCTGGCCTGTATCAGCAATGGTGTGGCCAGCAGGACCAGGGCAGTGATTGTCCCCCTATACTTGGCACTGGTGAGGCCACACCTCAAATCCTGTGTTTAGTTTTGGGCCTCTCAGTACAGGAAAGTCATTTTGGTGCTGGAACATATTCAGAGAAGGCAACAAAGTTGGCAAAGCATCTGGAAGAGAAGTCCTAAGAGGAGTGGCTGAAGGAGGTGGAGGTGTTTTAGGCTGGAGAAAATAAGAAAAACCCCTTATCATTCCCTATAACTACCTGAAAAGAGGTTGCAGAGAGGTGGGTGTTGGTCTTTCCTTTTCCAAGTAACAAACAATAGAGAGGAAACAGCCTCAAGTTGTGCCAGAGGAATTGCATAGTAGGAAAAATGTCTTCACGGAAGAGTTTGCAGAACATTGTAGCAGGCTGCCCAGGGAAGTGTGGAGTCTCCATCCCTGAAGGGTTTTAAAATATGTGTAGAGGAGGCACTTAGGAATATGGCTTAGTGGTAGACTTGGCAGAATTAGGATGATGGTGGACTTCAATGATTTTAAAGATCCTTTCCAATCTAATTGATTCTATAATTATATAATTATTCTTTTGATCTTTTTTCTGTCATGTAGTCTCTCTACTTTATTTACCTATTTCCCTTGTCTAGTCTTTTTCTCCCTTTTGTATAATCTTTCTTTTCTCATAAGAACACTGTCCTCTTCTCGTAACAGCTTTAGGGAAGACCACTTCTTCTCTGAGGTTTAGATTAGTCAACCTCTACCCACATCTGAAGCTGCAACGGCTGAATCAAAGCTATTTGTTAGGCTCAGACCTTGCCAACTGCTTCCTTGGCTTCATATCCCTTTTGGCATAGGCTATCAGCTTTGAAGCCAGTCACCTGCAGAGCTATTCATCAGCTCACAGTGTAAAAACACTGATAGCCTTGGGTGGGAGACAGCTGGATGCTGGAGAGGAATCAGAGGCAGAATGGTTAGAATGAGAGAACACAAGGTGCTTCATGAAAAAGAAGTGGAACAAGTGGATATGAAGAGGTAATAGATAAATACAACATGATACTACATACTGATGACATAAAACTATAAAAGTTTTATATGAAGTTCCTGAAGGAACTGCTTGTGTAGGCCAAGCATCTTCTCCTGTTTCCATATGGTCTATATCTCTGTTGGAACATTTTTGCACTTGTTATGTGTATAACTGCTTGCATACCCTTCCTGCCATGGTCCGTAAGGGGTGGATATAAAACTCCAAGGGTTTTTTGCCACCAGACGTAATATACAGAACTGCTGGTAAAAGTCAGCATGTGCAGACTTAGGCAATCACCTCAAAACTGCAAATTACAAGAAACTACATCCACAGTTCTGCATTTTTGCTAACTTTTGATTCCCCATAAAAATGTGAAGAATTGGAGAAAATATCTGAATTATGAGTTTAGTGCTACTATAGTGCCACCAGCACTTTGTGGTAGATCTCAATAATGTACAAGGACTACTGCAGGAAGGTTTACAGATTGTTTAAGGAAGGATGAAGAAAGCTGTCTGAAGATGAGCCTCAGATTTAATGAAGTATGGTCTAAAGCATTCTGATAAAGAAATGTTATATTAATACATCTTGAGAAAGGCTTTTATTCACAAGCAGTAACAAGCAGGGAAGAGCTTCTTGATAGCTTTTAGTTAGATCAGTTAACGACATATAACCTGTATTTCCTAATATTTCTGTGGGCCTGGCGAAGAAAATTGGCCAAACTGGCAATTTTGGAAAATTGAAGGAAATCTCTGCAGTCTGGAAACAATGCGTGCTTTTAAAATAAGACACATTTATTTAGCATTTTTTAGTTTGCTCAGGAGAAAGAATAACTTTCCTACTGGAGCAAACATATGAAGTTTTGCTGAAAAATTTCTAAACTGTAGTTCATCTCAGGATATTTATTTCAGCTAGCCTTTCACTGCATGAAAACTTTGTTTACTTTTAGAAGTAGTATTTGGGCTGGATAAGCATGATATATTTCCTCAAATTGTATCATCTTTACTTATCTCAAAGCAACCAAAACGAAATTTTCTAGGATAAGACAAATCTGTAGTGAAGTTCTAATCATTTTATTATAAATGCAGTTGTTGCACTTAAAATAACTGCATCTAAAATTACAAGTATCAAAAATAGTAAACTATTATTTAGATTAGATTAATATTTTTTGTAATAGAAATTAGATCAAGTTCTGTAGCTGAGAATAGTATTTCACATTGGCAGTGTTGAACAGACAACATCTCCAGCTCCATTCGAGTTAACAGCTATGTTGTGAGTCATGTTCTGTATCAGAGAAACATTCCTTTGGCAATTTTGGACAGACATAACAAGGTGCATTTTGATGATAAATCTTTGCACCTTCCTCCAATGGCTAATGACAAATACAGCTCACAGTTTCTTGTCTAGATTTCTTCACTTTGTAGGAAACCATGTCTAAAGCCCTCCTAGACCTTTATCAGGCTTTTGGATTCAATTTCCTTTTGAGTTTTGATTTTGGATTAATCAATGGAAGAATCACAGTTCTGATATTATTTTCTGGAAAAGGAAATGATTTTGCAGACTTTCCAACTTTCTTTATTCTTTTCTCCAGCTTAACAGCTTCTCCAGCAACCTTTCAGACTTTGATATGTATCAATACCTTTTACACAGCAATATCTTTATATTATTTATACTGTTTCGCATTTAAAATCTCTTCTTTCTTTTGCCTGCAAAATTTTTACTAGTCTTAGGTTTCTTCAGATTAAAAATTGGGGAAAAAAAAGTATTTGAACGGATATGTTTTTCCTTGAGCAGTTTACTTCTATAAACATATTTTCTCTGTGAGCAGTTATGAGAGGAATCTACTTTATAGTATTTTTTAATAAATAGAATGTTCTATCAGATACTGGTTTTATTTTTCATGCTTCTTAACCTTTTTTTTAAATTATCTAGAAGATAACACACCAGTTTAAACTCTATATACCTAAATGATTTTATATCATTTGAATATTTCTTAATATTTCATTGATCTTTAATGAAATTGTCCAGATAACTCTCTGCCCCTTTAGAAAACTCTTCTCCAGTCTGAGTAACAATATTATATTGCCTTTAAAACATATCCTTCAGTTCTTTCCTTAAAATTATTCTCATTTCGTATTTGGGCTCTTTGAATCACACAAAATTAGTGGAACAAAGCCTCCTCGCTTGATTACAGAGGTACAGTGGTATGTCAGCAATAAAAGGGAGACCAGGGAAAATGTGTGCACTTTCCCCAAGGAAATCAGAGATCTGGTGACCTGGATATGGAGAAGGCTGAGGCACTCAACAGCTTTTTTTTCCTCAGTCTTCCTCGCAAAGTGCTCCAGCCATGCCAGCTGCAGAAGGCAAGGCAGGGGGGCTGGAAGAATGATGACGTCCCAGTGCAGGAGAAGATCAGGTTCGAGAACATCTAAGTAGCCTGAAGGTGCACAAGCTTATGGGATCTGATGAGATACATCTGTGGGTCCTGAGGGAACTGGAAGATGAAATTTTTAAGACACTATCCAACATATTTGAGAAATTGTGGCAATTTGGTGAGGTTCCCATTGACAGGAAAAGGGGAAACATACCATCAAAATGACCTTTGCCTCATCTTGAGAGTATGAGGAAGAGATTCTTTTCTCGTGGCTTTTACACTGCTATTCTGATACCATCTGAAAGAGATTAATTGGAGGAAAAATCCAATCTTTGAAGAACACAGCAAATGTAAGTCAGCCATGAACCTCTCTCTGCAGTAATTGCTATGAGGAGTGACTCAGAAGCTCATGCTGTCTTTTTTATAGTTTGGTTGTTTGATTGGTTTTGGTTTGGTTTTGTTTTGGAGAGTCCATTTAAAATATAGTACATGGTGACAAATTATCTGTGATCTATTCATGTAGCTCTCAAAGATGAGGTAGGAGGACTTTGAACGGAGTGAGGGCCCACACAGAAGTATAGGATACAGATACGAAGGGCCTGTCTCTTCAAAGACCATTAATCATAAGCTGGGTACACAATAGAACACGGTTCCCAATCCAGGACACACATGTATCATAAGGAAAGCTACAGGCACTGCCTGTTACCATAAAAGTGCCGGGACAGGTGACGAGGAGAAGGGTGCAAGCAAGTGTGTCATGAGGCATAATAAATACATATTTTGCAATATATTCCAAAAGGGACAATCTAGGTGAAAGCCAAAAATGTCACAGACCTGCCTACCAAAAGACAAACCTTTATAGCACAAGTATCCAGAACTGTCCCAGGGAATTGGCCAGCCTAAGCCAGTAATACAACAAGCTTCTGGACTTTTTTAGGATCACAGAAAAGTGAAAGTGTTATGAAATATGATTTGTAGTATTTCTCCATGGAGTGACAAAACATAGCTCCGGCAACTGACGATGACCTATGGTATGGGATTATTTTTTTTTTCCTAAGGTTGCTTGAGGTTTTTTTAATAATTAGAATATTGCCATTTCCCCTTGTTGTCTTATAAAGTCATATCTGACAATTTGGTGACATATTAAGGAGATTCTTCTAGTCAGAGGACTTCTCACATTTTCTTTCCCCTCTTACCCTTCCATTCCCCTTTCTAAATCAGTTTAAAACCACTGAGTGCTATGGTAATTTATTGTTGGTATGAGTGTCTAGCCCTAGCCTACTTCAGATCACTGCAAGGGATTTCTAAAAACACAAACATTATACAACAGTGTTGCTGAACTATGGCTACACAACATACAGTCAAAAAACCATACAAGCAGTGGAGTTCATGTGCATGACTATAGCACAGCTGCTGTGCTCTCACCAGCTCCTGTCTGTTCAGCACACTAAAGACAGATAGTGGTCTGAACTGGAACTGTAATTAGGAGTTTTGATCTGAATCAAGCAATTACCAGAAGCGCTGCATTGAGCACTCTGCAGAACAGAGCTCTTGCTTATCCAAGGGTGCAGTAAAGGTAGAAGCTTTCTTACAGTGATTTGTTTGTGTATCTCAATCTCTGCTCACAGAACTTTAAAATTATAAACCTAACCAACCATTAGAAATATCCTAAACTTTTCCAACAACTGAGACGTTATTTAAATGAAAAGTAAAGAAAACACAGGGCGATAAACATAATTCTTTCAGAGAGAACAATAACACTTGACACAGCCTAGGACCCTGTTTTAAATTTGAGTGTCTTGACTGCAATGGTATTATAAATAATATTGTGCACACAAAGACATTAGAAACTTATACAAATATCACTAAAATCTTAGAGTACACTTGTGAGGAGAGTGGTTTTTTTGCCGACTGAACAAGATACTGTACATAGAGAAGCTGAGACTTAAGAGTTAAGCAAGTTGATCAAGTTTACAAAGCAAATCTTTTGTGAAATAAGAA